>JAVTVY010023346.1:0-86432 GCA_036873755.1 Hanleya hanleyi
ATAAGAATATCTTTCACTGTGAGATCTTCGTAGCATGGAATACATCGTAGAGACTGGCTCTTTTTTTAGTAAATGTTTGTGAGTTAATCGTGTATGGCCGATTCTACATCGCCTGATCATGGCTTGATCGAAACATTTCTGGTTGTTTAGATGAGTATAGCCTACAGTTTTTTTTTAACTTCTGAAGTTTGTTATTACTTACAGCATCCCATAAAGATTGAAACAGCCCTCTTACGTAAGTACAGGTAGAGGTCTGAAATCGCTATATGGGATTCCAAAAGGATCAACCTCATCACCTAGGGCTGCCTTAGCCATTCTATTAGCCTCAGTATTACCTTTGATGCCAACGTGACTTGGCAACCAACAAAACACAATATCAATCTGTTGATAAAATCTACAGTCATATAATTGTAGAATATTCAAGATGATGGGATGAGCTGCAGTTCCACTTTTAATCGCTTGAAGGCATGACAGTGAATCTGAGAATATGACATATTTTCCCGTTTAGTGGACCCCATACATTCAAAAGCCAACAATACAGCTTTTGCTTCTGCAATGAATATCGAACTTTTACCTGGTTTTAATTCTGAAACTAAAGATAGTAGCACATGCTACTCTCTCACCATCTATAGAACCATCTGTATAAAAAGCCTGATGTGATCTGTATTTTTCTCTCCGCAGATCAAATTATTGTGTATACAAGAGCTGGCTCGTGTTTGCTTTTTATATTTCGTTAGTGTAATATCTACTTCTGGTTGAGCTAACTGCCAAGGTGGAATTAGTAAGAGCTTGTTGGGTAAAATTTGACAACTTAATACCAGCTGCTACAATGTGTGGTATTCATACCACATACGAATTCCAAGATGTGGAATAATGGAGGATTTCTTTAAATAGTGGTTTGATAGCAATTTTGTGATATATTGCAGTGATAGTTTAATTCTGCGAAGTTCTAAAGGAAATTCATCTGCTTCGACATATAAGCTTTCTTTATGGGATGTTCTGAATGCTCTAAGGCAAAGTCTTAGTCCTTGATGGGGAATAGGATCTAGCTTTGCCAAGTTTGATTTGCTTGCACCGTTGTTAACATTAGAACCATAATCAAGTTTGGAAGGAACAAGTGATCGATATAAATGGAGAAGTGTTTGCTGATCTCCCCACTTATAGTTGGCAACTACCTTCAATAAATCAAGAGCTTTCGTGTGCTTAATTAGCTTTCAAGCAATTTATATGCGATAAGAACGTTGATCAGTGATCAAACAATATTCATAAGAATTTGACCTCTTTTACTAATTTGAGCTCAGTTTCATCTAATGTAAGTACTGGATCTTTGTACTGGAAATACTTTCTGCAAAAGTGTATACAATTTGTCTCAGCTCAGGAGAATTTGGCTTGAAGCCATTTTCCAGACTCTCTTTCTGAATTCTATTTGGACAAATTTGTACTGTCCTCTCAATATTGTGTATACTTTTTCCACTGCACGAAATGTTGAAATCGTCTACAAAGAGTGAACGTTCAATTGGGTTATTCAAAACTGCCGCTAAGCTGTTGATCTTGATACTAAACAGAGTAGTAGACAAAATACTGCCCTGTGAGACACCCTGATCTTGGTCGAAATGAGCAGACATTGTTGTGCACAACCGAATTTGGAATTGCCTACCATTCAAAAAGTTGGATATAAAAATGGATAAACGGCCCTTTAATCCCATAGTATGAAGGTCTTTTAGAATCAAGTATTTCCGTGTAGTATCATTGGTCTTTTCTAAATCAAAAAAGATGGAAACGACATCATTCTTGGCGAAAGCATTCTTGACATAGGAATCTAATCTGACTAAAACGTCAATGGTACTTCTATATTTACAGAAACCAGCTTGAATATCAGTTTCGTTTCAGTTTCTAGGTACCAAACCAGGCGATCATTTATCATGCGTCCCATTATTTTACAAATACAGCTAATCAGTGAAATCGGACGATAATTACCAGAGTCTGTATGGTTACGGCCAGGCTTTGATACCGGTATAACAATGGCATTATGCCATGACGGTGGAAAGTTTCTCTTATCCAAAGTAATAGAATTTCTAGAGAAGATTCGGGTGGATGTTTCAAAAGTTGATAATGAATATTATCGGGACGTGTAGCAGAATCGTTAGCTTTCGTGAGAGAAGCAAGAAGTTCCTCAATTGTAATCATAGCGTTATAGACTTAACGGTTACCGGAGGGAATTTAATTTCATTTTTCTCTTCTCTTTTCTTGAAACTTTGAAATTTAGGAACATAATTATCTGACGAAGAGTTTTTGGCAATTGTTTCGCCTAGCTTATTTGCAATCTCTACTCTATCAGTTAGCACCTGATTTCCATCGTTGAGATGGTGAACACTAGACTTGGAGCTTTTACCTTTTATTCTTTGGATAATATTCCGAATTTTTGTTATAGGAGTATGTTATGTGTATTGATCTTAGAAACATAATTTTTCCAAAAATCACGTTTGTTCTGTTTCATGGTTCTACGAGCTTTAGCTCTGGTAACTCTGAGATCTTTCAAGTTTTCAGAATTTTGGATGTCGGCGGAAAAACCGTTCAGCTTTCTTCCTACATTTCCTTGCTTCTTTGCAGTCATCAGTAAACCATGTTTTTTTAATATGTGCAACTCCTGAAGATGTGGGAATGGTTTGGTTGGCAGTTTCAGTCAGCATATCTGAGAATAAATGTATAGTATATGGAACATCAGTGAAAGAGACTGCTTGTAGTTTTTGTGAACAAACGCTTTCAAATTCCGGCAATTTGCTTTCTTGAAATTATACCTTGTTAAAGGGGGGTCATCAGCTGAATGAACAGCTTTTAAAACGGTGGGGAAATGATCACTTCCCCAAAAGCCCGCATGAACCAAGTAAATTCTTCTAGTATAGAAAGGTCTCAAAGTGAGATATCTAATGCTGGGTAGATTCCATGAGCTGTGTTTAAGAACCATCATTAAAAATACACAAGAATTATGTGATATAAAATCTTCAAGAACTTTTCCTTTGCAATTCTCTTCGTTATTCCAAAAGTTACTACGGTCGTTGAAATCACCCATCAATAAACAAGGTTTAGGGAGCTGATCGTAAAGATTATGTTGGTCACTGAGAAGGAGACGTGCCAGATGAAGTGCCACAGCTTGTAAATCCGTCTTTAAATCAATAGGACTATGTAAAACACCCATTTAACAAGTATCGAAGAGCCTCCTGTAGGCTTTCCACATATATCACGATTCTTGGTATGTGCTCTAGAATAGGTTAACCAGAAGACTATACTATGAAGTCATGTGGCTCTGTCAGTATGTCGGCACCTCTTCCCACTTCCCTTATATGTGTTGTAATTGTACATATAATGTGCGTATCCAGCTGTTTGTAACATTATTCACTGCTAAAGATGCTATAACTAATAGCGAAATATTCAGAATGAAATTGTCATCCCTACTCGGAGTTGCTTTTCTTCTCTATTATTGGAAAATCATCAGTGGTTCCAATGGATCACTATCTTCGTTAAAGAATTTAAATATCTTTAAAACTAAAATCTGTAAAATAAATATGGCAATAAATATATTGTCTATATTGATTCAGGAGAAAAACATTAAATATATTTATGTTGCTGGCATAATTCGATTGAATGTAACTTCGAGGTTGATGTATGAAAAATATATCCAGCCCTATACCTTCAACACGAGTGCAAATTCAATTATTTCATGCTCGAAAGGCGACTCGCTGAAATCTTAAAATGAAAGAATCGCTGTAGGTTCAGTGTGACTCAAGTTTGCAACACGAACTTACTTTTCGTGTTATCCGTTTTGGCTTATACTGAGCGGTGATAAATCCGTGCAAAATAGATTTATTTATCGATAAATCACTCACCTATAGTTGGATTGTCTCCCAAGCACCAGCTATACTCTTAAGCTGCTGCCTTTAGTAGAGTTGTTCCTTGTCACTGTTCTCAATGCGGCGGCCATGTTTACAAATGGATCGAATGACAGGGAGAGAGAGAGAATTAAGGTTTAATGTCGCATTCAGCAATATTTCAGCTATATAGCGACGACCAAACAAAATTCTAAGTACTCGAGTCACTAACTTAGTAATCCAACGCATTAAAACAAACACACATTAAAACTTATGTAACAAACCGATTTCTCTCAAATAACCCAAGATGCAATCCTCCTTCACCCGACTAATAAGATCTTCCAAACTAGTCGCTCGATAAAAAGCATCTCTTACAATCTTAAAATCTATGCATTCGATAAGAATATGTTTCACCGTGAGATCTTCATGGCATGGATTACACCTTGGGACTGGCTCAGCGCCCTCTATAGCCACACACAATGGAGCGGAAGGGTGATAACTCCGTTTGACATTACGATACAAAATGACAGAGGCTGGAGTTTTGACCGTGTTCCTTTTTACCCGAGACCTAATTCAGTAATTTTCAAAGTTCAAGGTGTCCTCATGTATTTTTGTAAAAATGACAATGCATGTGCACTCATGAATGTGTTCCCCAGCAGTAATTACATATTATTGGATGGCCAGAAACTATAGTGTAACTGAAGCAGAATTTTGACAGGGGACATTCTTAAATGAATGGGGGATTCCTCCTGAATGCTGAAGCCATACAACCATTTTAGGGGTTGCAGCCGGAAATTCAGGAGATATTTTCTGAATTAAGTAACGAAGTGTTCAAAATTCTGTAAATTAGATGGTCTTACATAATATATATAAATAATATACAGAGAAAATCCAGTCGGAATTTACTGGCATGCTCGATGTGTCTGCCAGCGATCGGTGCTCAGCCTATTAGCTTCCGCCCAATCAGAGACAACGGTATAGATTTGCAGTCAACCGTGTCTTCACCAAAACAGCTTAATTTTGCTAACTTTCAAAAGTGTTCTGACGTCATTTCTCTTCATTAATCAACAAATATAATTACATAGACTTTTCAAGTCAATCTTTATCTTTCTGATGAGGGGTAAATAAATTTTCCATTAGTAATGCAAGTGAATGAAAACATAATCTTTATATACCTATTCCGTCTGTCGATCCATCCTCCCATTCATTTTAATATGGGTAAAAATTACATATTATATCAATTTATAGCATAGTGAAAGATATATTACAGAAATTTTGTAGAGGTAAATATATTTTAGGAAATCAATATTTATTTGGATATAGCTGTTTATAAAGATGATGACCTTGTCTGTCATCACCTTAAAAAGGTGATGAGACTTCATCACCTTTGTTGGGTGATGACCAAGGATGGCCACTCGTCTTTCATCACCCTAAAAGGGTAATGACTGTATCTCATTATCCTTTTATGGTGATGGCCTGGTCTCATCACCTTTTTAGGGTGATGCATTTTGACATCACCCTTTCTCATCAACCTAAAAGGGTGATGACCAGACCCCGTCACTTAAAACAGGTGATTACCCATCACCTTTTTTCTGACTGTGTATACTCTTTTTCGTTTTCCTTTGCCTAAGCAGAGAATTTCTCTTGGAGGTCTTGCCATCCGGTCCTACAATTGACCAAATGTTATCACCAACGCTTCCACCAACGTATCTGTGTTCAAGAAAACTGAATGTAGATATATTAATGTCGGAAGCTATAAAACATTCTTTAGTTCTACTACATACAATAGATATCATTCATGGGTGTTTCTTTGTTTATAGAGTGGCTTGAATTTCTCATTAAAAATATCTGTGTGAAATTTGGCAACACAATATGTCAGCAGCATATAGGTATTCCAATGGGTACTAAGATGTAATAATTATGACAAAAAAAGATGATTACAATTTCGACATCATAGATTATCCTTTTCTGGACAGTAATATTCCAGGGGGATATGGCGTATACATATCTCGCCTAGTAGCATTTGCTAGAACCTGTGTTGAATGTGACGATTTTAATCAACGTCACAGAACATTGTTGCAGAAACTTATAAAACAGGGCTATATCACCAAGCGCCTCCACTCAAAGTTTCTCAAATTTGGCGAAACATATCGCATGCTGATAGCAAAATACGAGTGTAGCGTGCAAAATATATGGCGTTACGTTTCGTAAATTGTGTTTAATTCCGCTTAGCTCGGGGCTAGGGGCCGTATGAACCCATGTACTTCAAGATCGTCATGGTACTCATATGAACAGTCACAATCAAAGCGTGACTGAGATACACCATCCTCTAGATGACGAATTTACAACGAACATTATGGATTAAGAATACTGGTCAGCGATACGGATTTGATATTCTTGAAACATCATGTCTTGCCGGCATAATTCAAAACTGTTGACCGCTTCTCTCTTGCAGGAAACTAGCCTATGTTTATGTATACCATGATCGTCTTTTTGAATTTGGTGCTAATACTTTTATATGGAATATGTCTTTAGATTATGGACGCGAATATTCGTTAATGGATGACGGCTGAATTATGAATGACGGACCAGACGCTTGTAATTCAGGCTGGTCGACTTCCTGTGCGTTCGTTGTGTCAGATCTCTGCGCAACGGCATACTTTTCCGTAACGGGAGATTTCTTTCTCGTACTGGATTGAATACCAGTTTCATGCTGTGAAGCAGTCAGGTTATTTCTGTCTGCTCATATGATCTGTGGTAGTAGTGTAACCAGCTATGACTGTACACGTAACTCGCAGTAGAGTAATTGGTGAAAGACTCAGGGCCGACCTTAGATTTCTGCAAATACTTCGATTTCCGCACTCTTAACAATTGGATTATTTAGCTTGAGAAATATTTCGCTTATTTTTTATATTTAAATATCTCTGATCCTGCTAGACAATTGTTAAATCTGCTACAACAGTGTAAATTGTCTAGCGTTATCATGAGTTCCGAAATAGCAGAAGAATTGTCGTAATATATCTATGCTAATCGATAGTGAAACGGATGAGAAGGAAATAATTTTGAGGTGACATTGGCCGCTGTGTGACTGATTAATTCGATTAAATAATTCGATTTCTTATTTCGATTAATATTCGAAATAAGAGTCGTATAATATACAATATACGATTGATATAGGCCACAGTTAAATATAGGACAATTAAATCCTCGATATTAGAGTCGAGTCAAGAAGGGGGAATTTAGAATATTGTTAATCACTTGTAAACAAACAAATATGTACATATTTTTACTAGAAAGAATTGAATATATGAATTAATGAAAAATACAAACGTATATATAGCTCGCTAACGAAATGGGGCTTACTGCCACATCCTCTTGCATGGCTCTATCATCTAGAGACGTGTAAGAGGCAGCCTCCTTAGAACTTGACAAGCGTGACCCAAATGAAACTAGACGCCAAAGACCTCCCAGCAAACGTCGCAAATTAGAACACATTAAAGAAGACACAAGTTACTCTTCCGAAGCTATGAATCCATAACTCCGAAAGAACTGAACATGCAAGCATACATCGTAACTATTAATATTGGAATCTATGAAACCAGGTGACTTTGGTACGCTCAGGTGAATGTACACAATCTATTCCAACCTGAGTCATGTTTATATATCAGATCCAAGACTGCATTAAAAACGAGGATATAAACCCGTATGAAACCACCAGGCAAAGCATGAGATTATGTTAACTATATTTTATAACACGGGTGAATAAACAAATTAAAATTTTTTGTGTCAGTTAAAATTATTGCTATCCGAGTGCTGTGGAATAAATATAACCGCACATGCTAGGATCCCATGAGTTTCAACATAAATGTGAAAGTTATATTGATAATATAATCGATTAATGATCGCATGAAATAGGTAATTTCAATGATGAAACATGTTTAAATTAAACTATCCTAAAAAAAACGGAAACCTGTGTTCTCGCCCAAGTCATGGTGTAATTGCAAAATAGTATCACACAATAACTTTTCACATGTTCCTGGTTATCGCGCGTCCGCAGTGACTTCAGCATTAATAAATGCGAAATATCACATCGAGTATGTGGAATTCAGCAAGAAGCAAACGCGTCAGCTACACGAACCGGTCATATGTATAAATATGACGACCAATTTACTTCCGGAATATATAGGGCCCAATCGATGTTTTCGCTACCAGTTTTCCAACTTAATATTCCAAGACAATCCTGCATGAACCAAGCATCGCTGTGATCTACATGAACCCATGGTATATCCTATCAACTGAGCGTCGTTCGTGATGGAAGATCAGATAACAAGTGCATCATCTGAGTAGTATCTGATATAGCGCTAATGTCTGAGACTAGACTAGTCAGACGAGAAACGGAAGAAAGAAATGAAAATCGGTGATCCCAATTCTAATGAATAAACAGTCAGGAGATTTTTAATTCACTGGTCACTATTTTTAGTTACGGATACATTGGAAATTAATACGGAAGGGAAACTATTCAATGAAACAATATAAGATGCAACTTCGATTCTGAAAAGATCTCAGAGACTGCAGTGATATCATACTATGAAAAGAAATATGAGAAAATGCATTATTAGTCACTTTGCTCTTGTTACTTCACAATTATCATTCCCGATAACGACCGTAAATTCCCAGTGCCGCTAACGGGCTTCAGATGTTCGAATTGTTTTCCAAAATATTCAATTACGTTTTTTGTTCCTTCTTTTGAAAGAAAAATCATGAAAAGCGTTTCTTCATACTGAAAATTAGCATTTGAAAACATGATGTGGTGAAAATGAGCTAACAGGACGCCTGGAGATACCCATTTAAGGTAGTCTGCGGGTGGTTTTGGGCTTTGGCGGCCATTTACCATATTTTTGTCTGTTTTTCACAGTAGGTTATCCCCCTTTCCCGGTTTAGGAGATAGGGAAATTAATAAGAAATAGTTAAATACTATTTAGATTATTTTTTTCGTGGATATGCTTCAAAACCGGGGCGATTCCCTATGTTTACTGGATTATCAAATGGAGCCTGAGTCAGTCCATTTAACAGTGGCTAGAGCTAAAAAAAAAAAAAAAAAAGGCACACGAACCTATATTTTGTTCTTTGTTTTTCCTCACATTACACAATTATGAATGCAACAACAAACATTATTCAAAAAGTTAATTACTTTGAGTTACCCTCCAGCGGACATCCTTAAGACTGGATTAGTCGGTGAGCACTACAGGTGATACACGTATGTTTATCTAACACCTGATCATCAATTGATCAAGTAATCAACTTTCAACTTTCTAACAAACATAATGAAAATTAGGTCAGATTTAGAATGGTTTAATCAACTTGTTCTAACTACCTTTCATAATCGAAGAAATTCGATTTAATTGAGCAAAAGACTACCAAGGCGACGACAATCTTATCGCTATGAAAACTGAAAAGTAAGCACGAACCAAGCTAACTTGACATAAAACCAAGATATTAAGATAGGTATGTGAACGCGCGAGGAAGAAAACGCTGTGTAAATATGCAAAACGAGAATTTCGTTAATAGTGTCAATGATTCAAAGAAAGCTTTCAGTTAGCAGCGCATTTGTACAGATACAACTGAACTGTTACATGAACATTTGTACAGATACAACTGAACTGTTACATGAACATTTGTATAGATACAACTGAACTGTTACATGAACATTTGTACAGATACAACTGAACTGTTACATGAACATTTGTACAGATACAACTGAACTGTTACATGAACATTTGTACAGATACAACTGAACTGTTACATGAACATTTGTACAGATACAACTGAACTGTTACATGAACATTTGTACGGATACAACTGAACTGTTACATGAACATTTGTACGGATACAACTGAACTGTTACATGAACATTTGTACGGATACAACTGAACTGTTACATGAACATTTGTACGGATACATCTGAACTGTTACATGAACATTTGTACGGATACAATTGAACTGTTACATGAACATTTGTACGGATACAACTGAACTGTTACATGAACATTTGTACGGATACAACTGAACTGTTACATGAACATTTGTACGGATACAACTGAACTGTTACATGAACATTTGTACGGATACAACTGAACTGTTACATGAACATTTGTACGGATACAACTGAACTGTTACATGAACATTTGTACGGATACAACTGAACTGTTACATGAACATTTGTACGGATACATCTGAACTGTTACATGAACATTTGTACGGATACAATTGAACTGTTACATGAACATTTGTACGGATACAACTGAACTGTTACATGAACATTTGTACGGATACAACTGAACTGTTACATGAACATTTGTACGGATACAACTGAACTGTTACATGAACATTTGTACGGATACAACTGAACTGTTACATGAACATTTGTACGGATACAACTGAACTGTTACATGAACATTTGTACAGATACAACTGAACTGTTACATGAACAATTGTACAGATACAACTGAACTGTTACATGAACATTTGTACAGATACAACTGAACTGTTACATGAACATTTGTACAGATACAACTGACCTGTTACATGAACATTTGTACAGATACAACTGAACTGTTACATGAACATTTGTACAGATACAACTGAACTGTTACATGAACATTTGTACAGATACAACTGAACTGTTACATGAACATTTGTACAGATACAACTGAACTGTTACATGAACATTTGTACAGATACAACTGAACTGTTACATGAACATTTGTACAGATACAACTGAACTGTTACATGAACATTTGTACGGATACAACTGAACTGTTACATGAACATTTGTACGGATACAACTGAACTGTTACATGAACATTTGTACGGATACAACTGAACTGTTACATGAACATTTGTACAGATACAACTGAACTGTTACATGAACAATTGTACAGATACAACTGAACTGTTACATGAACATTTGTACAGATACAACTGAACTGTTACATGAACATTTGTACAGATACAACTGACCTGTTACATGAACATTTGTACAGATACAACTGAACTGTTACATGAACATTTGTACAGATACAACTGAACTGTTACATGAACATTTGTACAGATACAACTGAACTGTTACATGAACATTTGTACAGATACAACTGAACTGTTACATGAACATGAGCATCATCATAAACTATTAAGCGCATTAAATTTGAAACAGATTATGAAAACCATGCATCATCCGAAAATTGGAATGGAAATGTAACGGGGACGTTACATAAAGTTTAATAGATGAGCAAAACATATACAGGCTATAAAACCGACCGACCGATATTGGCAAAGAGCACTTCCAACTGTTACCACAAGGAAAACAATGCAATAAAATGTAACTGAGTTAAATGAACAATAAACTAATCCACTACAATTCTAACATAAACCCGGAGGAAATATTTCACCTCGACGCTGACGTAGCAGGAGGGATAAGAAGGAAGTCCATCACAAAACTAAGCATGCTTCAGGTTCGATGAAGTACATCGCACAATAGTCTCCTTGAGTATCCAAGATTAGACGATTTCGCCCTACATTCTGGCACACGCCAATTTGAGAGGACGGGTCAATATTTGTCTTGCTACGTCGTGGTCATATAATAAGAGTCTTGTTACATTTCCATGTTGGTCAAACTGAGAGCCTAATTTTCGGCATTTATTGGGCCAGTGATCAGGTCAGTAACCGTGTAACTCACTGTAAGTATTCCACCAAACCAGTCGGCTAATGCAGTGCTAGTTGGACCCGATTCACCACAACCATGTAGGTCAAACACAATTCAACAACGGTTGTCTATCACAGGCGATGCCCCCGAGAATTTTCTTTGCAGATCAAATGGATTTTACCTCACTCTTTCAGTTCAAAGGCCGACCATGCCAGCCGCATCGATCCGTTTCATGAATATCTGATACACGACAGATAATGTTTTTCACTGAATTATGTATTAGGATAACATCTACATCAACATTACGCGGGAACGTAACATTGCAAAACTTTCAACTTTCATGTGAAATATTTATGTGGAATATTTACCCACATAGATTTCACGCGACATCGCTGTATATGGTGTGATTCGCTAACAGGTCGTAGCCTAAAATAATGATTTATCCTACCAGGTCTGGGGGCCATCATGCCCCCCCCCCCCAGCACCCCTACGAAACTTCTGCGTTATCTCCGGAACGACAAAAACCGGATAGCTGACATTCCGTGACTTTGTAGTTTATCATATTAGGGTAATTTTGAGCCTATTTCCATAACCCCCGAGCGGAGGATCATGGGTAAATTCAAATAGCGGCCAGGTGTGATACCAGAAAAGTGATGTTTTCGTCATTTTTCTTCATTGTAGAAGAAGTGGGCAAAACTATTTTATTTCACATCAGTTTAATATTTACTAATTTAACATGCAGTTGCGGGAAAATTACATGAATAAAAAAATTGGAAAAATCGACAAAAATGCCTTTTTGAAAATGACGTCACTGTGACGTCATCAAAGAGGCCACCTTGGATTTGTTTTTTACATTTTCTGGTAGAGCTTGACCCAAGGGTATAGTGTGGTAAGTTTCAGCTCCCTACCTCAAGGGATAAGAAAAATAATTAGGGGCCGATATGCCACCCCCAGACCTGGACAGGCCCAGGCCAGATAGGGTTAGTTTGACGTAGTTGCAAGAATGTACAACGAATGAAATAGGGTAGCACTCACTCAAACAGTAGTCCGAAGTCCGTATTCACGATCCAACAGAACGTTTATTCAACGAACGATCACTAAATGATACAAAGTTCTCCTCAACAACGAAATCAACTCGACTTCATGAATCTCTCTCCCCGACTCCCAGAATTCCCTTCTCTATAGTCAGTTACGGATTTACAGATCAGTGGGAGTTTGCATAGTAGCAAGATCATATAGAACAGCGAAAGCAATTATTCTATTACGACAATAATGACCAGTAATCAAATAATAATTAATATCAATTATCCATTACATATAAAGAACTCGAACAATGAATTAACTCAAGTTAACCTGACTTGCCAATAACAATTTGTATGTGGAAAATGACATAGTCATACTGTCTGTATTAGATCCACCTATGGTCTATTTCAAAGATCAAGTTGACGCCAACAGATAATTACATAAACTTCATATAAATGAGAACATGAACCAGGGGGTTATTAATCCCTAGAATACAACATGCGCACCAGAAAAAAAATTGGGCAACCAATTTAGTAAACCCACAGGTTCTTGTGAACATTTATCATGTGTACCAATAGTAACCTAGCCATGTAACTGCGCTAATACAACAAATATTGCCTGAGTGTCTATCAATATGGATATTTCCTAATCATCACATATTACCTTCCACTAACTGCTTTGACTGACAGCTAAGGCATTCGTGTAACCTGGACCACACTTAGTTAGACCTAGACCGCTCTAACAACACTGGTCCCTAGATACTGCGATATAACACCTATACCATATACAATCCTGTACATACCAAGATCGGTGGCATTCCAAACCTGAACATGAATGGACAAAAATACAATTACTTTCTATCAAACTTCCATACCAACAAAGACAACAGGAACTATTTCCGATTTAAACATGGCAGAAACTTATCAGGTGATATGGAGATAAAAGCTGACCCATATGCAATAACAATGTTACGGTCCTACCCAACCCTAGTAACCCTAGTTACATGCATAGAATAGTCAAGTAGTGGTATACAAGGGGCATCACTCTTCATGGCAGATAGTATGGCATAATGACAAGAACAACAAAATGGTACAATATCAAAAATGGCACAATACTGTCAAAAATGGCGCAATAATCAGAAACAGGGCACTGTCTAGCACATTCATAAAGAACTGATGTAGGACATCAAATAACTTATGCAATGCATGGTGGTGTGTGTAATTGTATAGCCCGACGAGCTGCAGTATCGAGGCGGTCTGCCTTCACCCAGAATGCTTGCTGAGATGGTTCGCCTTTGAGGTGAACTAGGTACTCTGTAACGGTCCCAGTAGTTCGTTGACCCAAAACACGTCTAATTTTGTGGAAGGATGAACTAGAGGATCCTAAACTAGAAATGTCAGATGGGTCTACATGGTCTATGTCCCGAAACCGCATAGGCTTTCTCCTACGTCGTTTTGGCCGAGACACGCGAGATGGGGTCGCATCATCTGAGCTGTCACTCGCAACTGTGATGGGAACAAGGCGTGTCTGTGCGTGGCTCTGCGTAGAAGAGGAAGGGGAACTGGTGTTCTGATGTGCTACCACCTTATCCATGAAGTACGGAACAGGATTGGGCTCCCGAACATATGCCAATTTCAACCGATTCAGGTGGACCGGGTTTTTCCGACCTCGTAAGATGACTAGATGGGGGCTGACAATCTGGTCGATGACTAATGGACCACAGTATTTTGGCTTCAATTTCCGCCCGTGTCCAGTCGGATCTGCAAGCAGATATACAAAATCACCCTTCTTGACGGATAGGGGATGGGTCTGCACATTCGCATGTTTGGTCATGGCATCCTGTGTCTTGATGGCCTGCTCTTTGACACATTGATGGATAGTTTCCAGTTTCTTAACAACAGTCCCCAGATATTGCTGTGTATCAGGACGAGCAGTGGCCAACACGTCTGTGGTGGTAGACAGGGGGAAATGTGGTCGGCGGCCAAACACAACTTCGAAAGGAGAGTATCCGTGAAAGGAACTAACTGACAAGTTCATGGCAAACACCACAGATGCAAGGTAATCTGGCCACGAGTGCACTGATTTCTGGAGGTATGGCGTGAGGCGTTCTGCCAAGGTTCGGTGAGTCCGCTCACAAGCACCAAGGCAGTGGTGAACAAAGCTGGGTGTAAACTGGAGAGGAACACACAACATCTTACACACTTCCCGAGTAACCTCTGCTGTAAACTCGGACCCGTGGTCGCTGATGATACACTGACATGTCCCAAACGTCGTAAACAGTTGAAAGAGCGCAGTTGCTAAGGTAAGTGCATCTTTGGCTACTAATGGTAGAGCGAAAACATAACGGCTGAACATGTCTATGGCTGTAAACACGTACTGATAGCCCTGTGTGGAGACTGGAAGAGGACCAAATAGGTCAAGTTGCCAGATGTCAAAAGGAGCAGCAGGCGTTGGATAGGCCGTGATACCAGATTTAGTGTAGACTTTGGTCATCTTCCTCCGTTGGCAAATATCACATGATTTGACATAGTCTGTTACTGTCTGCACAAGTCCCTTGAAGAAGTAGTGTTCTTTGATCCTGTCAATCGTATCATTGATGCCCCCATGGCCTGCCAGCGGTGAATCATGGTATAACTGGATAATGGTTTTCCACAACGTGGTGGGCAAGACAAGTTGATAGTGTTTCAAGTCCTTCGATCGTTTGGATTTGCATATCCTAGAATGGAACAACAAATTGTTCACGACGATATAGTCGCCCGATTCAAGGAGGATGCGACGGGCATCCTTCTGTAACTCCGGTAACTGACCCGAAGTCAGGTAGGACAGCAATGTTTGGAGGGCCGGATCCTGAGATTGCAATGCAGCCAACGATGTTGGAGTGAAATCAGTTTGGGTGAAAATTCCTAGTCTTGCGGTCTGGCTGTCCCATGATGGGCCATGGTCTGGACCAGAGTTGAGGTCGGCCTTAACAATATTAACTGCTGCAGCTCGAGGCGGAGGGCCTTCCGAATCGGCATCGTAGTCATCCTCACTAAGAAACACAGGTGGGGGTACTAATGTTGGGTCTGACGTAGCAGGTTTATCAGAAATGATATGCCCGTCAACACGCACAGGTGATTCCACAGAGACCTTACAGTCCATTGGAGTATAATCATCCATAGAAAGACGGTCCTCATCATGGGATGTGTCTGCTCGACAAAGGAGATCCTTCAACTGTTTTCCTCCAGGTAAGACGATAGAACCACTAGGCTCCGGTACATATGGAAAGTAAGGGTCTTCCTCATCCGGGCTGGGTCCTGGAGAGCCAAAATCGGCATTTGGATGACAACGGGAAAGGGCATCGGCCACCCGCATCTGTGCTGCTGGCTTGTACTGAATTTCAAACGAGAACTGTTGCAATATCGCCATCCATCTCTCATAAATAGCACCTTTCATTTTCTTCAGGAACAACGGTTTCAAGGCTTGGTGATCACACTCCAAGATGAAAGGCCTATTCCGTAAATAAGAAGCACATTCCAGAATGCTGGTGACCATTCCTAACAACTCGAGCTTCGTTGGACCATACGACTGTTGCCATTTAGTTAAAGCCTTCGAGCCAAACCGAATAACCCTTACGCGATCCGAATCATCTGAATTGTGTGCAGTAGAAGTGGGTGGGTGAATCTGGTACAGCATGTACCCAATACCTTTGCTGGAAGTGTCCACACCGACCCTGAAGGGTATGTCGTATCGTGGAAATGATAGTGCATTGGATGTCACCAGCAGTCTCTTGAGTTCATCAAATGCATCCTGGTGCATACTGGTCCATAGAAAACGAATTCCTTTCCGAAGTAATTGTGTCAATGGGCTAGCAACAGCACTGTAATTGGGGATAAACTTCCGAAACCAGTTGAGCAACCCCAAAGCCCTTCGCAACTCTTTTGCTGATGCTGGTGTGGGGTATTGCTGAATTACCATCACACGGTCTCGTGGGGGTCGAATTCCTTCAGCTGAGATTTCATGACCCAAGAACACACAACTAGATTTGGCAAATGTACATTTTCCCGGACCGAGTTTGAGACCTGCTGTCTTGAGTCTCGTGAATACCTCTTGAAGATCAGCCAGATGTTCTTGAAAAGTTTCAGAGAAAATGAGCACATCATCCAGGTAACATAGCACAGTTTGGAATGTAAGTCCACACAGCACCTTGTCCATCAGAAGCTGAAAACTGTTAGGGGCGGTCTTCAAACCCATCGGTAATCTCAGGAACTTGTACGTTCCAAAACACGTACTGAAAGCGGTGTATTTAGCTGACTCGGGGGAAATGCCCATCTGGAAGAACCCAGAACTCAAATCAATTGAACTAATGAAATTGGGCTTACGCTGCGAAAAGGACTCAGTCAGTTCTTGTAAATCTGGAATCGTGTACTGAAAGTCAAGCGTCTGTGAATTCAGATGGCGAAAATCACAGCAAAATCGAAACATGTTCAGCGCCGCTTTTCGGGTTCCAGGAACCTGGCCGGGTTTAACATTGTGCTTTGCCACTAGCACAACAGGGCTTGTTATGGGTACATCATCGCTCTCATGAACCGGAGTAATGACACCTTGAGACATAAGTTCATCCAACTGATGGCGTAGCACATCACGCTTGTCAGGTGGTAGTCTGTATGGGCGTTGGGTCTTAGAAATCATGTCTGGTTTTAAGTGTATTTGATGTTGTACTACATCAGTCAACCCTAAACTGGGATGTTCCTCAGTAACAAAAAGCTCTCTGTTTCTATACAGTAAACTCTGCAAGGAATGCAAATTATCTGGCGACAAATTACTTTCAGACAAGGTGAAATGTGACAAGAATGAGGAAGGAATTTCTGTGCTTTTCTGTTGGTGATTATCACAAAAAACATTAACATTGTTTACCTGATCAAGAGGCTTAGAAGGCATTTGACTTGTTACACGGGTTATGGTACATTGGCCTTCCAACAATTCAAAATCACTCAGAACAGTGCCTCTAGGCACTGTAACAGTATCATGTGTGGGGTTGTACAGTTTCAGTGGCACAGTATGAAATGGTGAAATGACAACAACAGCTTTTGAAACCAATAATGTCCCCTGAATAACACTTTGGTGAGGTGTACAAACACCCTGAATGCCCATAGGAAATACCTTGGGGACTGAACTAGGCATAATCACTTCTGTACATGGGGGTATCTCGATAGTTTTTCGACACCTCACTTTGGCTTTTCGGAACTGGTATGTGAACTGACTGAAATCCAGTGTAACCCCCTGTTCGACCAAAAACTTGCTACCTAGTATAAGTGGCTGTGACGTTTGTTTGAGAACATACACTAGTAGCCTCTGATTACCACTGGGTAGTTTTACCTTGACCCTGGCAGTGCCACACACATCAACCTCCTGGTTGTTAGCCAACAAAATATTAGAAAATGGAAGAGGGGAAACACTGGACTTCAGGTGCAATGGTAAAGATGAAAACAAATCATGAGAAATCAAATTAATTGAGCTGCCTGAATCTAACAGTGCAGAGACTGTGGTAGTGCCAAACTTGACAGGCATGTACATAAATTTACCACAACAATCAGAGTCAACATTGAATTCATTTTCATCAGAGTCAGAGTCATTAGTTTCATCTCCAAAGTTAATGTCATTCACAGTTTGATCAGAACAGTTCTCAGAAAATTGTCCCGGTACTGTAGAAACATGGTTCACTGCAGGTTTCCGACATGGTGAAAGACTGCGTCTGCGCTTGGGAACAGGAGTTCGCCCGGGAGGTCGCGCAAGATGTCCCCCGGGTGGAATTAGTTTTCCGGATTTCTGGAACTGGCAGATGCACTCTGTCCCCTGGGTTGCTGGATTTGAACCAAACGACACAGATTGGCCTCGTGTCCATATTGACGACAGACCTGGCATTGAAGTTGGGGTCGTGAAACCCCAGCGCTGCTGTTCCAATTACAGAAACGTTTCAGATGGCCCGGCCCGCGACATGAAAAACAGACAACACCACCCTGTTGTTGCATTGGGGGGCGCACAAGAGTTCGAGGGGGTGAAAGAGCATGTTTGTCTGGCTGATTGTGGAAACTAGCAGAGGTCTGAGGAACACCACCAAAAATTGAAGGATTTGTCCTTTCCATACTACTAGTCTGGTCCATTTTCAAAGTCTGAATTGCAGTGGCAATCTCCCCAAGTTGAGATTTAATCGATTGGATGTCCTGGGAATGAGCAGAAAGAGTGACACCAACAGCATCAGGTTGAGTTTGGTTCCTGGCATAATTGACCACAGGTGTACGAGCTGGACCGGTAGCTATTTGACCACGATATCCATAGGCCTCTCCCATTTTGGCTGTCGTCAACGCGTCCAAATGTGTTTTTGGGCTACCAGCTCGAACAAAAAATGCTAGCTGTGTGGGGAGACCTTCAATAAATTTAGTCAACATGTCTCTGTCCTGTTTTTTCAATTTCAAACCTTTTTCCACAACAAGGCCGTGAAATTCGTCTAAAGACTGTGTGGGCTTCAGTGTAAGCTTATGAAAAAGTTCCGCTTCTACGAGAAGCTGTGGGTTGCTTTGAGCGTCTTCGCTTATATAACGTGCACGGAAAGCCGCCTCCACAAGAAACCATGCTTGTTTATCATCGGTGGGGAGAGAATTATACCAGACTAAGGCAGGCCCTTTAAGATGGAGATGGAATGCAGCCAATTTCCTAGACACAGAGTTTGAATTGTCTAAGTCATTCAATGTTGCGAAAGAACTAAATTCTTGTAGGAATTTCTCTGCATTTTCATGGCCTAGTCCACCAAATTTTGACAGTGTCACATTGATAAAGGGCGCAATTCGTGGAGCTGATGTAATCATTTCATTGTGTTGTCCCACAGAATGTTGGCCTGATGAGAGAGAGGGAATTTGGTTTGGAGATATGTTGTGATCCAGGTCCGGGAATAAATTAGTATTATGTATGTACGTTTCTCCCGGTGTTGCGAGTGCCATGATCTCATCTACCTCGGAGAATAAGGGATAGGTCATTGTCCATAAATGTTCTGAACGGTGGGTCGACACGTGTTGAGCAACAACAACATCTATAGAAAAACACACTTCCGCCTTTGACAGTCAGCGTGAAAACAGTCACAATTCTGGAACTTTGGGTTCTCCACCATGAAATAGGGTAGCACTCACTCAAACAGTAGTCCGAAGTCCGTATTCACGATCCAACAGAACGTTTATTCAACGAACGATCACTAAATGATACAAAGTTCTCCTCAACAACGAAATCAACTCGACTTCATGAATCTCTCTCCCCGACTCCCAGAATTCCCTTCTCTATAGTCAGTTACGGATTTACAGATCAGTGGGAGTTTGCATAGTAGCAAGATCATATAGAACAGCGAAAGCAATTATTCTATTACGACAATAATGACCAGTAATCAAATAATAATTAATATCAATTATCCATTACATATAAAGAACTCGAACAATGAATTAACTCAAGTTAACCTGACTTGCCAATAACAATTTGTATGTGGAAAATGACATAGTCATACTGTCTGTATTAGATCCACCTATGGTCTATTTCAAAGATCAAGTTGACGCCAACAGATAATTACATAAACTTCATATAAATGAGAACATGAACCAGGGGGTTATTAATCCCTAGAATACAACACGAAACGCCCGATATTTTTCTTTAAAACTGTATCACATCAGCTTATGGCAAAGATATTTTTATCTGTGTATCCATTTAGGGCCCAGCTCTACAGCGCGCTCAAATAAAACACTATTAATTGCTGTAGTAATGTTCGTCCGCATTATGGCGAGTGATGTTGAACATGTACACGATGAATTTATTGCTTTCATTGTTTCGTATTGTACCTAACATCGACAGCCATCTCCCAAAATAAAATTTAGATTGTATGAGTGTATGACCCAGTTTAACTTCACAGACTCATAAACTACCTTTTTCGTCATACTGTTTAGCGTCTATTGCAACCACCATTGGTATTTATAGTAAACATGTAACTTGAAACCTGTCCAACTTAGGATGGGAGGCCACAAATTCAAAATCTGTCTGTCTGTCTGTCTGAAACCTGTCTATGACTAAACAACTTTTAAGTGTAGATGAACTGTTGTGCATGCAGGTGAACCATCTGTTATCTCTTAATAAGATTGATTCTTAGTTATAAGATTGGTTCTTAGTTATAAGATTGGTTCTTTTCAATTATAAGCTCGGCACTAAGATGCCGTCGAAAAATGATCTGCCGCGACACTGCGACGGCATTCATTGTCATATACGAAAAAAACCCATATACGTAAGTTTATCTTTTTATCTCGAAAACTGCCGAA
This sequence comes from Hanleya hanleyi, assembly GCA_036873755.1. Taxonomy (NCBI): domain Eukaryota; kingdom Metazoa; phylum Mollusca; class Polyplacophora; order Lepidopleurida; family Hanleyidae; genus Hanleya; species Hanleya hanleyi. The sequence goes on from JAVTVY010023346.1 coordinate 20,919, forward strand.
ATGGTTGCTCGTTCATTGTACGTAGTATCTTTGACGACTGCTTTAAATCGTATATAAATATATAAAAGTGTTTTATAAAAGTGTTTAGTGCCGTGAGATCTTAAAATCCCAGAGGGAAAATCCCGGAAACGAACAGTCTGAAACTTTATTTTTCACTCTGGTCACTTTACAGAGCCACATAAGAGGTGAATATTGATAGATATAAGATTGAATTTGTTTTTAACGGTATTCTCAATCATTAGATATTTTACTATATCAAGATTCAGTTTTATTGACGAACACATTTTTGATCTAAATTGTTCATATTTACACTTTTGTCAAAAACAAAATGTTTCAATGCTATATGGGATCAATCGCGAACACTGGTCAGGGTTATATCCGCGTCATTGTGGGTTGTCAAGGACAAGTAGGCCAACTTTCTTAATTAAGCCCGCTTATATTGGTCTATAGGTCGTTCTTTCTTTACAATATTTGAAGTAAAATATAAATTTATTACCACAAAGTAATCCACGAATGTCAGACTTCATCGAATGTTAAACCAGGGCGTCAAACCATGCTCCCGTTAGTGGCTATATTTGTACAAGATTCGCTTGAAGGGTAAAAACTAATGGATACACTATATTGACTGACACGACTAGATTTGGCGAGATCAACCTATATTATATGTCTGTCAATTGTACAACGCAACATCGCCAAAGCGATCACCTCGATAACGAAAAAAGCTAAACCGAATGCCGCCGCTGATTACGAAGGCTGAGGTTTGAAAACGACATCGAGCAAAGCAGATGGCATAATAACATAATAGAAATGTAATCATGTTGACTTTTATTTCACGGAGATTGTATCAACGATCCAACACAGGAAACAGTCACAAGATTTAACACATCCACTGAATAAAAAGACCCAGTGTGGCCCTCTTCAATCTGAACGATTAGCGCGTATACTTTTGATGACTCTGGGCCATAGCAACCATGAAAAATAAAAGCTTAAATTCAGAATGCAAAATTAAATATTGCACAATTCTTTAGACATGTGAATAATAAAAAGATAATGCGTTTTGGAAACGAGGAAACCGGATTCAAACAAAACAAAACCTCTCGAACTCTGTATAGACGAACGCAGAAGCCCGTGCACTCGGGCGTTTTTGGGGCAAACTCGAGATCACATACTGCCTGTTCATACGAGTAGAAAGCAGTAAAACTGCGTGTCACGGGACGTGACACGTACAATGATTTAAGTTAATTCTTTTCCCGGAATTGTGTCTCTTCAATAAAAAAAGCAAATAAAAAATAAATAAATCAATCAATCAATAAAAACAACAACAAATAAATAAATAAATAAAAAAATACGAACAAAACAAAATTCGGCGGTCTTTGACCAGGAGAACAAAATATTTTGTTTGCCTTGCAGATGACCTTGGTGCGATTAATATAATATTTAGTATAAATTTAGTAAAATAATTTTGCACATCAGTTTTTATTGAATGGCTTGTTGTGTTAATAACTTAGGTGTTAAGGAAACCTGGCCACTGATATATTTATGATACAAGACATAGGAAAATTCCATCATCTCGACTGCACTTAGGGTATATAACACATGGTATGTTCCTTTGTTTATAGCTTTGCTTGAATTCCTCATTCATTCGTCATGATTGCAACAAGTTTCTATGCAATTGCACTTCAGGATGAGCACTTCATTTCTGTCTTCAGGACAATCCTTAATTGCCAACTGCTATGTTCCAACGGAATTTTAAAGTTTACATTTCCTGTCTTTCTTGAGGTGTAAAGTCCATCAAATGCGCCTTCTCAGAGGAACCCCGACTTTATTAACGCAATAAAAACCAGTCATTCTATTGTTTTGAGACTGTTTCGTTTCGTTTACAACCCTAGCATAGAGGACTTTTCTTTCAGCTTCTGAGGGTGCCCTCACGATCAGTCAGGCGATTAAGACTTGAGTGGGCTTTGACACCAATCCGGTATGACTGTGCGGCTAATTGTTATCCAAGATTGTGTGGACCCAGAGTCCACAGGCCATTTGACTTCTTACATGTATGGGCCCTTATTGGCCTGATGTTCAATCTGTAGATACATCCTCACTGGCCTAAATAGGCTTCTCTCACTGGTGTTGCCGTTGAACTTTGTTGTACATACTAACATTTATGGATATGGAAACGGATTGGGGTGAGGGGTCTAACTATGAGAATGTGGTCATATCATTTTGTAGTTCACGAGAAGCTGACACGTATTAAATTACAAGCGTCTAGTCCGTCATCCATAATTCAGCCGTCGTCCATTAGAGAATATCCGCGTCCATAATCCAAAGACCTATTCCATATTCCATATAGCAGTATTAGCACCAAATTCAAAAAGACAATCATAGTATACATAAACATAGGCTTGTTTCCTGCAAGAGAGAAGCGTTCAACAGTTTTCAATGATGCCGGCAAGACATCATGATGTTCCGAAAATATCAGATCCGTATCGCTGATCAGTAATCTTAATCCATAATCCGTTGTAAAGTCGTCATCTAAAGAATGATGTATCTCAGCCACGCTTTATATGACATCCTTTCTACCACTATATGGCATAATGACTCAACGAATTTCTTATGGATAACGACTTATTGAATGTATTTGTGGTGACGTTTCGATGTACAACTTAATATTATTGTGAAACAAATAGCATGCTACTAACTGGCAACGCTTATATGTACATCAGCTGAGTAATTAACAATACCGGTACAGGGAATAATTCTATCCAAATAATAATGAGATAAATTGTGATTTAGTGAGTAAAACTTGAGCTTGTTCTCCAGTAGTCTTCAGAAGTGGAACTTCGACTGCCTATTTATATAGAATGGAAACGAAGGCGGACTAATGAGATTGTTGGCGGCGGAGGATCGTAATGTCCTTTGGATGATTTTTGCACTATCTCTGCTGGGTTCCCGTTGTGTTTTGTAAACACTGAAATGTCGTTCATTTCGCTCTGATGATCTGTGGTGCTTATGTTGGTGGTACGCCTGCTTATGCTAGTTTTGATTTGCATGTGTAGAGTAGATTGGTAATGGGCATACTGGTCGGAGTAGATACGTTCGTTGCTTCGAAGATTTTTATCTGTTCTGCTGTTCATAACATCGAGAAAAAGTATTATTTACCGTTGTTTTCAATCTCTATGGTAAATATCATTCGAAGGTTTTGTTTGTTTGGGGTATCCAGTAGATTATTGGGGCCTTCTTTATGTTGCAGGACGATGAGGGTGTATTCACTTTGAAGCGCCGTGCCTGTACCGTACGGAGACCTTTAAGAAGCGTTGTACGTTGTTTGTCTAGACGGTTGGCGGGGTTATCGTTCTTTTCCCGTAGTATGTAGGTGATGGTGTCCTCCAGTACGTTTTTGACTAAGGTGTCGAAATGAGTTTTTGTTAAGTACAGCTGTGGATTTCCCTAAGTCTGCTGGTGTTATTACAATGATTTGTCCTTTCTCCGTTCTAAAAGCAGTTTCCTGCTTCTGTTGTCAGGTATTTTCGTTGTTCTAGTGTTTTTGCAGAATTTTGCCAATACGCTGTTGATTATAGTCGATTTTGCTTAAATGTACTGGTGCTACTTCTTGTAGCTTGTTTTCTATATTGGCTATGAAGTCGCCACCGTTTTTGGATGACTGAGTTGGCACGAAGTAGAGACCTGGCTTAAAGGGAATTTTGGTCAGCTGATAATCTGTTGCAGCTCAGGTTGAAAATTGTTTTGTGGTTTTGATCTCGAGAGGCGTTGATGGTAGTACGGTTGTGAACTTCTATCTCTTGACCTCATTTGTTTCATGCTCGCTTTGAAATACAAGCGTTTAAGCCAGCATTAAATATTCAGCCGTCATGTCGAGGTTTTGGTTGAAGCTCGTCTGCGACTGTCGTTGTTTGGTATATAGATTTTGCTCGATGGAAGCTTGCACTTTGGCTTGCTTTGCGATTTGGGTGGTTCTGTTCGTCTTTCTGTTGTAAATACTTCTTTCTTTCAGATGTAGGTGACGGGCTTTTGTTATTATCTCCTGCGCTGCTACGGAGTCGAATGGGAATTTTAGGCACATATAAATGCGTCTACACACGGAAGGTTGAAGCTCCCTGGATAATAATTTGATACCGATGCTGTACTAGTACTAGTCATGATAATACGTTTACCTCGTTATAGAGTAATTGCTTAAATAACTATAGAACGACCCAAGATATATAATTAACTCCGATTTCTTCCACTCCCATCATTTGCATCATTTAGCCTGAGAATTACACTTAATTATATCTCTATGTTGAACAACTGTTAAGAAACAAAAAAAAGAAAAGATATACCATCCTAATATATTTATACTCAATGAATAATATTAAGAGTAATAATAATTATACCATAATCTCTTGGAGTATCCAAGATAAGATCATTCCACACTATATGACATTTGAATATGGTCCCCACGTGACGCCACACGATTGGATCACATAAACAAATCAAGATATTAGATAACTCTGCCATTATTGACGAGTAATATGTACTATAGCTCAGACCGATTGGGCTATAAATAGGAAAGAATGGGTTGTTTAAAGTCACCTACCCCAGAACAAACGAATATCTGTAGGGTGTCATTTCGGCGGCAATAAAAAAATCTGCACCAATTTGGAAGTCTACATCCACCCTGGTTGATACCCACAATGGTCATAGAAATTCATGGTATAGATGGAAATTATCTTGCCGGTGGGGTGAACAAATTTCTAAAATAAGGCCTTTTTTCAACTTGGCTCCCAGACTAATGCTGAGAAACGTCAGTTTGATTGGACGGGTCAGTATTTTTCTATTCATGTCGTGGTCACACAATAAAATCTTGTTACAGTTTAATGTTGGTCAAACTTGAGAACCCCATTGTCTGTATCCATTGGAGCACTTACCAGGTCAGTAAATGTCTAAGCAATCCACCAAACTTGTCGGTGCCATCGGGAATTTCATCGGCAGGGAACAGAACGCAATTTGTTGTGTAGATTGGACTTGGCCATTTCGCCGCATCCTATTAGACCACAGGTTGACCATGCTAACTGCATCCGTTTTTGGAATATCTCATACGCAATCGATCAATCGTTAAATTACATTATATATTATCATCGCAATTGGAAGGACCCGGGAATTAGGCGACGAGGACATACGTAGGCAATGGATGGAGACTCTGATTGATCATTGTGCAGCTTGTGATATACTGTGGTATTTTCTGTTGCATACATTCGTAGAATGTTGATCGGTGAATTCAAAGCTCCAGCAATTCATCGTTTTATTAGCGCCATTTTACATAAGCGCAGCCACATCATTAGCTTATGACAACTAAACAGCGTACATCTCTATCAGATGCACGTGATTTTGTCAGGCAACGCGATGCTGTCTGTCAAATATTGGTCCACTATATAACAGATTTGGTATACATCGTCTAGTCCAGTCCAATGTTTGTATGTGTCAGTCTTCTATTCGTTATGCACCATTAGGAGCAAATCTATTAACTTTCTTACATGATTAATCACATTTCCACGATTAACAGAACATTTTGTACACGATTATTCGATGTACAAATATAGGCACAATTCAGAACAAGATTTGACGTTTACGCGATTAGGTGCCCCACACGTGTCTTTGTTGTGATGAAGAATTTGCCATCCATGTATTTTTTTCTCTAAAAAACTAAACAGTACAAAAACCGAGAAAGGACATTTCCGAACTTCAGACCTCCAGCTTTCCACTTCCGGTTTCCTACTTCAACTTCCGACTTCCAACTTCCGTCTGGAGTATTTATTTTATCAAATCTCGTAGTGAATTAGCATATAAATAACTGATTGTGTCGAGAAATGGCATACGCCAATTTTATCAACGTGCTTCACTCAGAGACGAATTTTACTGCCAGCAATCAACATGATCATGCTACTTTCTTTTAAGACAGCAGATCCATTAGACAGTGAACTAATACTGAATTGGGCAGAAAATATTACACGGTGGCAACACTGACAGGCGATAATAAAGAAGGTGTAAGGTTTATCCGTGCTATTCGAATGACATATTCCAGCAATAAAGGCTGGTGTTCCCCAGTACTCTTATTGTTCAGAGTTGAGTGGGCTATGCGCTAGCCAGGAACAGATCCTTGTGTAAGGCTGAGTTAATAATAATATGACAGCTAAAACCTGGTGACGTAATAACGCTCTTTTAATCACGTCGTGATTTGTGCGTTCATCAATTATCCAGAAATCAGCATCGCTTGAGCATCACGACACTAACCTAATTGCCAACGAGTGGTACAATGCAATCCGATACGCCAAAGTAAAGCTTGCTCTAGCTGCTTGGCCAGATCAGGGACCTCGCGCTGGCAACAGACCAGAGACCTCGCGCTGGCAGTTAAATTGATGTCGTGTTACATGCGGAAGGGGACAGGATAAATGACTTTTATTACGATCCCCATCTGGCATTCAATTGTCATGGACGTAAAATTGCATCATGGGATAGAAGTGGGATAAAACGTCATCAGGTTTCAAAACAATCGTAACAGTGAACAGAGAAAAAAATATTATTTTCAATATCAAGAAAATAGGACACCTTCAACCAAAATGATATTTCGATATATTATCACGGTGGACGACATGGTAATATTGAGAACATTGGATTAGATTTTGTTTGGAAGGTCATATTTTATATACAAAGGAAATTCCCTGTTAAAATGCACCCAGAAAATATAAAAACAGTCAAACTCACATTTTCAAACGTTTATCGTCGCGGTTTTTTGCCATTTTTGACTGTGGCAATTTGCAATATAAAACTTTGGTATTTTCTGTGCATGAAACACAGCTTCCTTTGTTGATCTGGAGAAAAAAAAAATTCGCTTCAGAAACGTGACAGCAAGTGGTTTTTTTCGCATGTAAACAGGGCACCTTCTTTGGTTCCACACTGTTCAATCGGAGCAAAATGAAGGTCAGCGTCGGCATTGAAGAAATATCGACGGATTATGTAGATATTAGTCGCTGACATCAAAATATAAGCAATTCCCTTACACTTAGAAATTCCTCTGGACTCCTAAATTAAATGACGAATTTTCAGTTGAGCTGTACTTCTAGATAGGATGTTGAGTCCATCATATACGCTTTATCAGAGGAATACCGACTTTTTAAATGCATTAATGAGCTATTCTACTGTCTTAGGGATTTTTCGGTTTGGTTGCATTCCTGTAGCAGAGGGCACTTTATGTTTTATTTTTTTCAGCTTCTGAGCAGAGTTTTGGTCAGCCGAGGCCGTTAAGAACTACATGTGTAATTGCGTGGGTTGGGGCCCCAGTCATGTATGGCCATGCAGTCTGTGTTCAATATGATACGGGTCGAGACATATCAGAAGCAATCTTTAAATTCTTACAGGTACGTGCTGCGTGGATTTAATTGGCCTGATCATGATCTCCACAAGCTTAAAAAGGCCTCTCCTATTGGTGTTATGGCGACACCTTACTGTACATACAAATATTTATGTCTATAGATTCGGATTAGTGGCATTCAGTTCACTATAGCATTATGTTGTTCGACAGTAATACAGGGGTAAAAGTTATATGACATCCTTTGTGATTGGTTGGTTTTTGTAAAGTGCCTCTAATCTGTATAGTAAGTTGAATTTCTTATGGATAACTTACTGAATTTATTTGCTGTGACGTTTCCATGTCGACCCTCACATCATTGTCAAACCGATAACATCGTTGGTTGGGCTTTATGGCATTTCAAGACTCTATTGAGTACTTTTGTTTAAGGAGATATTTAGCATTGCCCTTTTTTCTTTCTTTTGTTAGGAATAGGAAATACGGAGTAGTTTAATCGGATACCTGTCCGCTTTAAACCATCAAATACGGGTCCCCTGGTAGCATATCACCAAGGCGCAGGTCGCATACGGGATCTGCCGTCCCCCGAAGGGCGGAGGGAGAGAGAAAACAAATGAATTAATAACGATAAAATTACCCGGTAGGATTTTGCTGGACAATTCGGTGCCTATCCTGACTTGTAGATTAGAGTTTGACAGAAAGTTTTCTATCCTTTCAAACATCCTTCCTGTTATTCAAATATTGTACAGTTTCAATAACAGTCCATTTTGCCAGAACATGTCATATACTTATGCAATGTCTAGGAATACGGAGAGTGTGTAATTTTCTATTAGCAAGAGAGTTTTGCATATCGCTCAAATTTAATGTCGTTTTCCAGGCTTACTAACTTATCCATGGTTCGTCGTCCTTGTTTGAAACTACTTTGGATTGGAGATAAAATATTATTTTTCTCGAGATAGCAATTAAGTAAAAAATCTACTATTTTTTTCATAATTGGACGTTAGGGAAATTGGGTGATATGAAAATGTATCGGACGGTTTTTTTGCTAGATTTCAAGGATGGGAATACAATGAAGTGTTTCTACGATGTGCAACCATATGGAATTAAACCATAGGAAACTAATGTTTAGGCATTTGTCTGGCATTTGCATATACATGTCATACCACAAATACCACATATTTTTTAAATACTGTGGTTACACTCGTCTACTGTTTCTTTGTGCTCGAAGAAATCATTATCTCAGCTTGAATTACCGTTAACTTCGACAAATTCATCGGCTAATGCTTCGGCTTTTTGCTTATCTGTACTACCAAAAGTTTCCCCCCTTTTAATCGTGGGAATCTCCGATTGACACTTTGTCACCCCCAATATGTTTTGACCTGATCCCAAGCCTTGAATATAGGTGTATTTTATTTAGATTGCTACAATAACTTCTCCAGTACTCTCCATTACCAGTTTGTTTAATTACTTTTTTAACTTTAGTTTTCTTTGTTTGTGGACAAGGAGGTCGGGATAGAGTTGGGAGCAGCTGGTTTTATTTCTTGACCGTTTTCTTTCTTTTACCGCGACTTCACAGGCATCCTTTCACCAATTAAGGTACAGAGTTTTTATTTTTTTGTTTATCAGAAGTTTTAAGAATGCTATTTTTAGCAGCTGAGTTAATGGCATGCTACTAAATGACAACGATTATATGTACATTTGCTTAGTAACGTAATGGATAATTTATCTTTGGGATAGGTTGTGATTTAGTGAGTATAAACTTGGCGTTTTACAACAGATAGATGCAGGAGTGAACAAAGTATCTAAACAATCTATACATTTATATACAGTACATGGACTAGTCACGCGATAGGTGGTATCAATGAGCTCGGTTGAGATTTGGCGTTTTGAGATGTGGCGTATTATCTGGATGGCTTCCAACGGTCACATCGTCCCACTGGATCTGGTGGTACAGTTTGAAGTGATCCCATTATATTGTTCCTTAAGGTTGAGGTTTGTCTTTGGGCTGATTCTTGACCGGAGATGGAGTAGATTCTCCAGCTTGATACTCTCTAGATAGCCGTTCTTATGTCGAGATTGTTCTCCAGTAGTCGTCGGAATTGGTACCTGGGACGGTCTGTGTATGGGATGGAGATAACGATTAACGAGTGATGTGATAAGTTTGTTGGGTTCGGAGGGTCATAGTGTTCGTTCGATGCTTTTTGCTGGATAACCGTTATGTTTTGTAAATACTTTTGAAGGTAAAATGGAACTAATTCACCGATTCAGCCTGTCGAGCAATGTTCGTACCCCGAATGTATCGGATTATGAGACAGACTATCTCTACGATTGGTTGATAGTCAGATAAAGTGCTGGTGGTTGAATATCGTTGAGCGAGTCCAAAATATTATCTGTAAATTTCACGCAAATCCTCCATGCAATTAACGCGCGGGCAATATTTACGGTCAGTTGAATTCCGGTATTACAAGCGTCTAGTCCGTCATTCATAATCCAGCCGTCGTCCATTAGAGAATATCCGCGTCCATAATCCAAAGACCTATTCCATTTTCCACATAACAATATTAGCACCAAATTCAAAAAGACAATCATAGTATACATAAACATAGGCTTGTTTCCTGCAAGAGAGAAGCGGTCAACAGTTTTCAATGATGCCGGCAAGACATCATGATGTTCCAAAAATATCAAATCCGTATCGCTGATCAGTATTCTTAATCCATAATATTCGTTATAGAGTCGTCATCTAAAAAAAATGTATCTCAGTCACGCTTTGATTGTGACTGTTCATATGAGTACCATGAGGATCTTGAAGTACATGGGTTCATACGGCCCCTAGCCCCGGGTTAAGCGGAATTAGACACAAGTTACGAAACGTAGCGCCATAGATCTTGCACGCTACGTTCGTATTTTGCTATCAGCATGCGATATGTATCGCCAAATTTGAGAAACTTTGAGTGGAGGCGCTTGGTGGAATAGCCCTGTTTTATAAGTTTCTGCAACAATGTTTTGTGACGTTGATTAAAATCATCACATTTAACACAGGATCTAGCAAATGCTACTAAGCGAGATATGTATACGCCATATGCAGGTCCCACTGGAATATTACTATCCAGAAAGGGATAGTTTACGATGTCGAAATTGTAATCATCTCTTTTGTCATAAAGTCGACGAGAGAGAATGCCCGCTTCATTTTTATAGAGATAGAGATCTAAATAAGATGTGCCTGAAGGGCTATCTGTAGTTTCCTTCAAATCCAGTGAAGGTGGATATATATCCTTCACTGCGTCATTTATATAGCGATTATCCACAGCGAGAAGATCGTCTATATAGCGTTTGGTGAATGAGAAGGAACGGGCTTTGAATGGATCAGTTTTTGAAAGCGCCTGCATATAGTCATATTCATAAGAGAACAGATACAGGTCAGCCAACAGGGGTGCACAATTAGTACCCATTGGAATACCTATATGCTGCTGATATATTGTGTTGCCAAATTTCACATAGATATTTTTAATGAGAAATTCAAGCAACTCTATAAACAAAGAAACATCCCATGAATGATATCTCTTGTATGTAGTCGAGCTAAAGAATGCTTTACGGCTTCCGACATTAATATATCTACGATCAGTTTTCTTGAACACAGATACTATTAATGAACTTAGACGGTCAATAAGGTCCTGATGAGGGATTGTAGTATAGAGAGTCGAGAAATCCCATGTGGATACATGTCTGTACGGTATGTGACCTTTAGCATCAAGTTCTTCCGTAAGACATTTTGAGTTTTTCAATATCCACATACATTCAACGCCAGAGTTCTTAGAAATAGTGGCGCAATACCTTTCCCAAAATGCTTTTACCTCCTGAAGGGCCCTCGTCAATAGGGTTGAAAGAAGCTTGGTGGTGCAGCTTCTAGAACCAGCTATGAATCTAGCTTTGTATGGTGATTTATGCATTTTGGGAGTCCAGTATATTTTGGTATGTCGTTATGATTGGTTGGAAGACAAATACCTCTTTCCCTGAGAAACTTTTTGTGATTGTTAAATAAATCTTCCAGAGTAAATGCAGTTTGGGAGTAAGTAGACGTATTTGATGAAGATATGTCTACACTCAATTCTTTAACCAGCACCTGGTAATAGTAATATTTACATATGAATATTATATTATTCGGAGCTTTGTCTGCTGGGACTATGACGAATTTACTCTGGAGATTTGCTAGAACTTCTTGCGAATTGAGGTTTCTCAGAACTTGTTTTGCTTGGGGAAGAGTACTTCTGTCAATATGGCGGATAGTTTCAACGACCTTGCTCTTGGTGAGGTCCAGCCAATCAGCGAGTACTGTAGGTTCAACTTTTTCTCGCTTAGACCAATCAATAACGTACTGTTCCAATGCAATAACGTACTGTTTCAATCTAGATCTGTAGTGCTTATATTGTCTATTCGGGCACCCCCGGTCGGTCTTGTTTCATTGAAATTTGTACTGGATAACACCATATTTTTCATACCGTTTAAGTGATCACTCACATATTGTGATGAAACGCAATGCTTGGAAATTATTCGTCTCATGTCAGTAAAGTGGAGATCATTTAATGAATTCATGTTATTTAACATTGCGAGGCATGGAGAGAAAAATTACTTTCTTTTAACCTAGATGTTGTCAACTTCACTCTAGATCTGTAGTGCTTATATTGGTGGCATGCCTGGTTATGCCAGTTTGATTTGCATGGGTGGGTTAAGCTTGTTATTAGCAGCTTGGTCGGGGTGGATCGGCTTCCTATATAAGCTGATTCGGAGCTGGTTCGGAGATTTCTGTCTGTTTTGCTGAACATAATGTAGAGGAAAGATATTTTATATTTGCTTTCCATCTCCGTGGTGAATAACATCAGGTGTTTGAGGAGATCCAGTAGATTATTTGGGTTGTCGTTCTGTTGAAGGACGATGAACATGAAGGTGTCATTCACTTTCTTGTACCAACATAATGAGTAGTTGAGGGACGCAAGGGCTTTGTTTTCAAACTCGGCCATATCATATAGCAAGGTTTGCAAGGCCACTAGCTCCATATTGGCGCGATGTTATACTACGACAAATTCCATGAAATTAAACTGCAGATAGAAGATTGATCATATTCATTGACCTTCATTGTCCTTAATGAAGCTAAGTATCGAGTAACGATTCTAAAAAAAAACGGCTTGAAAATTCATTTGGATGAAGATATAGTGGTCAGTGATTAATATTTTATGTAAAGAATATCAGCACGTCAGATTGACATCATCGAAAACTGTTGACTGCTTCTCTCTAGTAGGAAACCACCTTGAATTTTATTATTTTTATTTCATACACATTTGGAATTGGCGATAACTGTCATACGAAATAGGTCTTTCAATTATTTACGCGGAAATTCTTTCATGGACGACGACTGGATATTGCATGTCGGATCTGACGCTTGCTGTCTCAAATGTTTACGTGCAATGATTTGTTATTATTTGTGTAAACTGCAAAATGTGAATAATGATAATATCCCGACAGTCGGATTTAAGTGAGTCATTGCCAGTGAAGCAAATAAGCTTTTAGTTGGATGTTCGTGAAACTCGAGTTTCATTGACTTAGGACTGAATCAAATTGGTCTTGTGGCACTTCTGTCCATTCTGATATTTGATAGCTCGGAACAGTTTACATCAATGGCAACTGGGCAGGTCTAACTTCATAAATTTTCATCTGAAAGCCTTGCATTAAATATTCCATTTAATGGCGACGGACTAAGGACTTGCCAAGTGAATCACTGCTGTTCTCCCATCCATTTTGAGCCACTGTACTCCTGTCTGTCTCATATTTCGAGCGTAATTACGGGCAATGTATCGAAGACAGCTTTTCTCTTAGCAATGGGCAGTCAGACGCAATGAGTCTAGGCATGATTTGTGCAATTTTAGAGATAAATCCATCCAAGATCTGGATCAAGTTTGCAAAAACAAAATAACCCGGACATTTTTGCACGTTATGACGTCTTAGTGGCCAGTCCCAATGTTACAACACTGCGAGCCCAACGTCATTGCTTTTTAAAAGTAACATCATAGATACTGAAAACTTTCCTTGGGAAAAGAGAGAGAGAATTCAGCTATATAGCGACGATCAAACAGAATTCTAAGTATTACAACAAAAACAAGTAAACAACCCAGCAATCCAGAAGTAATCAACACAACACACCAAAAAACATACACATATATTAAAACTTATGTAACAAACCGAAAAAGGTCTTCTAAAGTAGCTGCTCTTTAAAAAGAATCTCTTACATCTTAAAATCAATAGAGTCGATCAGAATACGTTTCACTAAGATATCTTCGTGGTATGGAATAAACCTTGGAGCTGATTCCTTTTTTTATTAAATGTTCGTGAGTTAATCGGGTATGGCCGATTCACCATCGCCTGATCATGGCTTGATCGAAACGTTTCTGTCTACTCAGATGAATATATCCTCAAGTTTTTTGAAATTCATGAAGTTTATTATCCACAGCATCCCATAAAGATTGCAACAGCTTTCTCACATAAGCACTCACGCGACGTTAAACCGTAATTATATATATATCTCTCTCACACACATGCATAAGCACCAATAGAGCGTATGAAATCGCTATATGGAATTCCAACAGGATCAACCTCATTATCTAGGGCTGCCCAAGCCATTTCATCAGCTTCAGTATTTTAATGCCAGCTTGGCTAGGCAACCAGCAAAACACATCGATCTGTTGATGAAATCTAGGGTCATATAATTGTAGAATGTTCAAAATGATGGGGTGAGATGCAGTTCCACTGTCAATCGCTTGAAGGCATGAAAGTGAATCTGAGAATATCACATAATTTTCTCCTATGCAGACCCAATACCTTCTAAATCAAACAATAAAGCTTTGGCTTCGGCAGTGAAAATTGAACTTTTATCTCCAATTCGACAGGTTTTAGTTTCGGAACTAACGATAGTAGCACACGCTAGTCTCTCACCATATTTAGAACCATCTGTATAAATAGCTTGATGCGATCTGTATTTTCTCCCAATAGTTCAAATTCTTGTGTATACACGAGATGGCTCGTGTCTGCCTTTTCATATTTCGTCATTGTCATATGTACTTCTGTTTTGGCTAACTGGCATGATGAAACTGGTTAGAGCTTGTTAGGTAAAATTTGACAAATTTGAATACCAGCTGCTACAATGTGTGGTTTCATACGATTTCAAAGAGATGGAATGATGGAGGGATTCTATGAAAACAAATCTACGTACTGAGGGTTGAAAACGCAGTTATATACAGGATTTGATCGATTAGATCGCAATTTTGTGATATATTGCAGTGCTCGTTTAATTCTTCGAAGTTCTAAAGGAGATTCATCTGCTTCGACATATAAGCTTTCTTTTGGAGGCGTTCTGAACGCTCCGATGCAAATTACATACGTCTGGTCCGTCACTCATAATTCAGCCGTCGTCCGTAATCCAAAGACCTATTCCATATAACAGTATTAGCACCAAATTCAAAAAGACAACCATAGTATACATAAACAAAGGCTAGTTTCCTGCAAGAGAGAAACGGTCAACAGTTTTCAATGATGCCGACAAGACATCATGATGTTCCAAAAATAGTCCTAGCCTTAGTCATTGATGGGGAATAGGATCTAACCTTGCCAAGTTTGACTTGCTTGCACCGTTGTAAACAATAGATCGATTATGAAGCTTAGAATGAATAAGTGATTGATATAAATCAGGAAGCGTCTGCTGATCTCCTTTTATAGCTGGCAACTACCTTCAACAAATCCAGAGCTTTTGTGCATTTAGCTTTCAAACACTTTATATGCGGTAAGAACATTAATCGGTGATCAAACAATATTCCTAAGAATTTGACTTATTTTACTACCTTGATTTCAGTTCCATCTAATGTAAGTACTGGATCTTTGTGCTGGAAGTCTTTCTACAAAAGTGTATACAATTCGTCTTTGCTCTGGAGAACTTGAAACGATTTTCTAGACACCATTTCTGAATTCTATTTAGACAAAAGTTGTAATATTATGTATACTTTTTCCACTACACGATATGTTGAAAGCATCTACAAACAGTGAACGATTTCTTTGAGAAAACTTGCTATGAAAAATGCCGTAAATCAGCTACGCTCGAAATGTGTTTGAAACAGTAGATATACACGCCATATACGGATCCGTCCAGATTTATATTAAGTTTATGACTAACTTCCCTATTCTGGAAAACGGTGTCGAAACAGTAAACCTTGATCGTTTTGATCACGATATAAGGCTGAATCGGATTCGGATTTTCGGTGTTTTCGTTCGAATCCAGTGAAGGTGGATATATATTCTTCAAAACGTCGCGTATATGTTCGAATAATAAGGAATAGTGGTTTAAACAATATTTTATTGAGTTTAGGATAGGCGGACAGGGCTAGCCTATATAAACGCCTCTCAAACTCGAGCATTATTTCTACGTTATCTACGCACTCATCTAACTACTCTTACTGTGACGCATGGGTTATAAAGTTAGTGCATATTATAGAGCTTGACACGGTCGTCAGACTGTTAGATAACCCTACCGCCGGACGGCCACCTCACCCAAGCGACGTCAGAAAGGAAATTAACCAAGAATGCCGTTTTATCATAGGTGGAACTGCAAAAGAAAAAAACCTCGAAATGTGACGAAAATTACATCGTAAAGATGACGTCGATGGCATTTATTGAAAATTCTGATTTGTGTATATAGTCCATGAGCCAAAACCCGAATTCTAGTAATATTTTTTGAAGCGGTATATGTCTGTAAATGTTATCCTTATGTGATAATCGTTGCAGATTGGTAGCATAATTCATTTGACCCTACCCCGATCTCCTTATCTCGAACTCATTATTGATATTTGAATGCACATGTTATCCAGTTGTGACAGTCGTGGTCTATCGATAGCATGTGTTGTTATTGTGCATTTTCTGAAACCTGCCGTTTTCTGTATTCTGTAAGTTTCCGGGTAGGGTATGGCCCTCTCGATATTCTCATTATGGCTTGAGAGCTGAACAGTACCAAACTTGACCTCCATTCCCTCTTTTACTGAAGCATCTATTGAAACGATTTTTTTTTACTTGGACCAAATGAAGGGGCAAATGCTGTAAGATTTCTTTAAAAAGGTATTCTTATCACTAGAAAACATGTTATATATTAAATTAGAAATGCAATTTTCGTCCAAATCGGAGTATTACTAATTGCTCTAATTATGGGCAAAGTTTATCCGAATTTACCTAGGATGGGGAAATTCGGACACGTGTTATTTTAGCAAGGACAATCGAAAACATACCTTCCAAGAGGTGTGTTGGTACACCTGTGCAATACTTAAAACACCATAGAAAGCAATGAAAACTGTTTTTACTAGATTCTGAGACGAGAGGGATGGGCCGGGGATGGGTCAGAAAGGGGGACAAAAATGAGCCAAATGAAGGTAACTCTTGACATGCCAAAAACATGTGTTTTTTTTACGTTTTTCCCGTTTGTAAAGCCCTTAAAATCTGGCACCAATTTACTTGAGGCAACAAAGCTAATCGTGGTGCCCTGAATATCATATATATATGAATATCATGTTCCGAGCATGTCCGAATCCATCACACTTTCAACAATTTTTTTGACCAGCGTAGGAAAATGAGACAAATAAATATCTTATGGATAAAAAGGACAGAATTTTTTAGTGTCATTATGTTGCACATGAACTTGGCATTAAACATAGATAGAGGAAAACATCACTGGGATTTTGATATTTCACGAAGAACAGAAGGAAACAAAAAATGATAAAATTAATACCCATCTGTCAAACTTTATTTATAAATATATGTCGAAACCAATCAAATAAATAAGGCATTTCTGAGAAGACAATCCTCCAGCTTGAATACAAGACTAAATATATTTAAACGATTTTTGAGACCTTGTCACTTCCTCTTCCTCTGTCCGAACTCTCCCCGCTGTTCGAATAGATCCCAGTTTACGGTATTACTGGGAATCCACAATGGCGTTCCGGTGATTTGTTGCGATTTTGTGGATACAAATGAGCCATGTGTGTAAAAAAAAATTGAAAAACACAACAACAAAAAAATTTCTCCAAAAATGTGGATACACACATTATATACGTGATGTATCCACATTTTATGAACATGGTAATAGCTTTCATAATTTATAATGCATCGTTATCAAAGCCGTATGATCATAGATTAGTTTTTTGACGACGTTGGATCTCTCGATGACCAAAAAATATCACTCTAACGAGCTTTCGGTGTCAATTTGACAAAAAAAAGCAGGAAGTACTAGCTATCTGTTCGCCTGAACTACTATAACTCTTCAAGAGTAGAATTGAGATGGGTGAGAAAAAGATGTTATTTTTTCGCGGACCGTATTGTTGCTTATCTTGTGGAGGCATGTTATATCAAATGTTCTGATTGATTGAAGAATAAGTGGGCAGAAGCATTACGTAGATTTCAGCCAATCAAACGTTTTCCTGCTCTTCATCCTGCAGTTAATATCATATTTTGACTCGTTTTGAAGTTGATTGGGCTCGAGATGATATAATTCTTTCCCATCAATACGATCGGAAAAATAAATATGCACGTCTAAAAATCTCTAAACCATAATTAAGAAGTTCCGAACAACACATGCATGCATTCTAATTTCGTTCAACCGTGGATAGATGAGTGCGCCAGATGAGGTGAGAATAGTTTCAGCACTTTCCCGTTCAAAATATTCGTTCAAACCAATGTATTTAGTTCTATCTAAATATGCAAAAAAGCGCAAAAATATGGATGCACTTCCTAAATGTATTCACAAAAACCACCAAATTACCCAAACGCCTTCACGTCATATATGTCTGCTAGCTGGCCGTGAATCATTTGCATGGCGACTATAGCAAATGTGTTGACACTTGTTCAGAAGTGACAAACAGCGAGGGGACATTGAATTCTGAAAGCTTTTTTCCATTAGTCTAAACACAAGACCGTTGGTGACTGATATCCAACGGGCCATGGGGCTTGTGTACGTGTCTGCTTTCATTTCTGGAAATCTCACTTACACTCTCAAACTAACGTCCGGTAAATGTAAAAGCGCTAAGATAATTCAGCCCCATTCGTCTGACAACTCGTGGTTATTCACGCCTCTGTGTGGATGGCCACAAGACTCTCTGAATTCCTCAGAATTGCCTGGATCTCTATATCTGATTGGATATACTATTTAACAAATGTTTGAAAGACAAAAGTCCATTTTCAACGAAGCGCGTATATTAAGGCTCTATCGTTCGGCATACCAAGCGAAATATTGTGCCTTGGAATACGCGCATGTACGCGTAGTATTACTAAGACTTCACATCATGTGTGTTTATTAGCCAGTGTTCAGTCTTGAGGGTGGCGATAATGGCAAATCTTTGGGCATTTGTTCGGAAGTGACGACCAGTGGCAGGACAATGGATTCTTAAGGCCGTTTTCCATTAGTGTAAAGATAATATCGTTGATGAATGTGCTAGCGGGCGAGGAATGGGGATTGTGTAGGTGACTGCTTCCATTTCTGCAAATCTCACTTGCACTCTATAAATAACGTAAAGTAAACGTAAAGGCGCCAAGATATTTCAGTTCAACCCGATGCGAAGTGATCGTAAAATCAAACTGCTGCTCGATGTCTCAGTTATCCGTGATCTAGCATATATATAGTCTCTAGCTTGGCGTTACTCGCTATTAACTTGATCCTGAAGAATGGCCATTACAGAGACGCAGGAAGTTTCTTTAATAGACTCGGTCAAATGACAGCTGTCTGTCGATAAGGATGCTAGTTTTCTGTCCCATCTAAAACTTTAATTTTACTTATTCAGCCCTCAGACCCATTCCTTAATTTGGATCTTTCCGCACGGCACATACCCTCAAAAGCTTAACGCGGGGATTGTTATATTTATAAGTTGTCTATGTCTGATCGATGCAAGGCAGTTGTCCGATATACTTGAACCACGAGAAATATAATTGAGGACATGTTCATTGTATATTTGAAACATCAGAATAACAAACTAGATCGCTATTCTCTCGATGTGAAGGAGGAATAGCAAGAACACAGTTATGTCATTCTGTCTGCTCTGGATTCTCTGAATCGGCCCATGGAACATACACGGGCTAATTTGATCCTGAGGCCCCGCTGTTTCCAAATTACTTTCTGTCTAAGCTACATCAGTGATATGGCATTCTTAATTTGTTTCATTACGAGAAGAAAATGGACCTTATTTTATATTCCAGTTTATTGGTTTTTGGATGTAATCAAGAGAATGATTCTTCCGTAGGAACTGTTTTATGACTAAGCAATATTAAATGTGAATAGTCTTGCAAATTATTCGAACCGAATTGGCGTGATACATGGGTGCTAATAGTGTTGCATACATACATTCGATTATGCCCTCTAAGTGTAAAAGAGACAAGGCCAAATGCACACACATCTCAGCCAGGTTTGCTATGGCATATGAAATGGAATGGAGAAGCATAATCTCTGTTATATATTTTTTTTTGGTAAAACAAAGCCGCTAATAAATCATGGGTAGTGCGTTTTCAAGGCAGTTGACAGCCGCGAGAGTAGATGTTTTGTGGCTTGCCTTTGTTGGAAATTTCAGCAGTACCCGGATCGTGACCAGAGGAAGTCACTCTTGGCAGCAATGGCTTTGCTTCTATGGGACATACATAGTGTTAATGTTCATATAAACTGACACGCATTTAAAGGTAATCTCAAAATTATAGTCACCGGCCGAATATATTAAGAACGCCCTTTCATTTCTGACAAGAAACTGGTTGTATTTGCCAATTCCGGCTCGTGATATATTGCTCTTTAAAACCAAAAATTCACTCACCTGTCAATTCTACCTGTGACGTAACCGGAGGAAGCCATATATAATAAGTTTAAAATAGTTGTGGCATTCTCTCCCATGCAATAATGAAATTTTCAGTTAAGCTGTACATCAATCTGTGTTTAATAGAACGTCATTGTCTGTTCGTGTCGAGCAGGTGATCTTCCTTGTCAAATACAAGCGTCTATTCCGTCATTCATTATTCAACCGTCCTCCATTAAATAATTTTCGCGTTAATAATCCAAATACATAATTCATATAACAGCATTAGCACCAACTTAAAAAAAACAAATTATTGTATACATTAAAATATGCTAGTTTCCTTCAAGACAGATGTGGTCAACAGTTTTCAATGATGCCGGCAAGACTTCCAAAAATATTAAATCCGTATCGCTTATCAGTATTCTTAATCCATATGATTTTCGCTGAAGTCGTTATCTAGTATCTTAGTCACGCTTTTATTATTACTGTTCATATGCGAGTCCATCAATACTTTGTGGTATGATGACCGAAACGGTCAGTTTTCTCGAAGTTACCCTTTTCTATGACTAATTATCTTTGTAACCAAAAATATTGCCATCAGCCGTGCTAACACTACTTAAATCGTCATATGTATCGTAGACCCCGCTGAATACGTTCGCACTAGATTTCGCTCTATTCAGTGTGAACTTGTTCTCCGATGACGTCATCATTCAGGTGTCCAGTTCTGAAAATAGTAAAATTTACTGCCGTATTATGCATAGCTCTGATCAGATATAAATTCGGATAAAACGGCTTCATGCAAAGAGGAGTATGAAGCATCATTTTAAAGCACTTTTATTGGACAAAACCGTTTGTGTTTACCTTTAAACACAAAAAGCATTTGTGATAATGAGAAGAATTATACATTTATAAGGAATAACCTTGATAAAAGTTCCGTTATTTGATGATAAGTAAAGTATTTTTTTTTTCAGGCGATACCTCATTTCAATCAATACATTCCTTACCTAACAATAGGCAATTGATATTATTCCACTTTTTCAAACTTTTACATCAAACACAACTGTGTTATAATTCATCATAGAATGCAATGTTTAAACATTGGTAAGCACTGCTCTGAAGGAGATAGATGTGACATTCATAAAATCAAAGTTTGAATATCTTGGAATGAAGAAACATAGCCAGCTGAAACTCCTAACGTGTAATTAGTCTGTCCCGTTCTTTCAAGTAACATATAAAGACTACAAAGCATGTCATATTGGTCATCATTTCAAACACTGAATATTATCTTCATAGATTAGGAAATTAATCAAAACAGGTTTTATGAATGTTGCAAATATTTTTTGTCAAGAGTCGGATCTTCTGTAGTCATCTCGTCCACAATTCATTCAAATAACTATTTATTAGCCTAAATCACACGCACAGAGTTTAATCCAACCAGATTTGGTAAATTTCAAGATATTCGAACTTTCCTCAGTTTGGCAGCGAACAGGCTAAAACAACAACCACACTGCTTCTTTTACCAGTCCGAAAGAAATGACAGTGTAACGCATGTACAATGTTTTATTGAGACGCACATGAGAGAAAGTTTTTACTCAATATGCTAGCAAGATGATATGAAGTTTTCAAGGAAGGGACAGAATTCATGATGACATTAATATTTCACAGCTACGAATATGATCACCAAATTGAAATTGACGAAAATATTGCATAGTAGGAAGGAATTCAATGGAAGGGGTCTTCTCTACAACAGCTAGTCCATCCAAACTTCTGGAATTAACCCTGGCTAAACAGCCTAAATGTGATACAAATCTGTTTATCTAAAGGAAATCTGGGGGATATTCAACGGAAAGGGCCGGTACTATGTCTCAGGCTCTGGCCCACTGCTGATCGGACCTGATTTTAAGTTTGAAAATAAGTCAGAAGGATCCGCGTGGTTGTGAAATTCTTAATTTCAACCACTTGCGTCGAAATCATCGAGTTTTGTATGTGGATCTTGCAGAAGGGCGTGGGGAGGACTCTCTTTCCGGAGAGAGAGCTATATAGCGACGTACAAACAAAATTCTAAGTATTCCAACAAAAACAAGTCAACAATCCAGAAGTAATCAACACAACACACCAAAAACATGCACATACATTAAAATTTATGCAACAAACCGATTTCTTTCAAATAACCTAAACTACAGTCTCTTTTTCCCGACTAAAATATCTTCTGAAGTAGCTGCTTGATAAAAAGATGTCTTACAGTCTTAAAATCTATACAATCAATAACAGTCATGTTTCACTGATAGATCTTCGTGGCATGGAATACACCTTGGGACTGGTTCCTTTTTAGTAAATGTTCCTGAGTTAATCGGGTATGGCTGATTCTACATCACCTGATCATGGCTTGATCGAAACGTTTCTGGCTACTCAGATGAATATATCCTACAGATTTTTTTAAACTCGTGAAGTTTATTATCCACAGCATCGCGTAAATATTGAAACAGCTTTCTCACATAAGTAGCGATAGTCTGAAATCGATATATGGGATTCCAACATCATCAACCTCATTATCTAGGGCTGCCTTAGCCATTTCATTTTTCGGAAGGCCTATTCGGTAATCAATTATTTAAATAAATTAGCAATAGTAACGAGTGCCACTGACGAGACCAGTGCCATGTGGTAAGTTTGAAGGACACTCTATCTGCCTCATATCATGGATGATACATTTGTGGTGATAAAATGTCCATGTCGTAGTTGATATGGTCGATACAGCTCTCCATCCAGAGATTAACTAAACAATTATTGATATCCGGAAAGATACTGTACTCTATTTGATCTTCGCCTTCCAACTGAGGGCATATTATGGCTTCATTGCACTCTTTGATGTTTGATTTTCGCCACGTATCCTATCAGCTTAAGTCAACGGGGACTACAGAAATGATCAATAGCATGAAGCAAGATCCAATTTAAATCTATTTTATATGCGGGTCCAGCGATAACTTAAACGCTCAAACGGATTTTTTCTCTTGTTACGGCATCCCAGTAGGGTTTATCCAATTACCCCCTCCCTTTACAGTTATTCACTCGAGTTTGCCGAGTGTATTTCAGATCCGAACATGAGGAAATAGGCCCGAAATAAGTCACAGCATATATGGTTCATCGTGTGCCGAGGTTGGTCTGAAATACTGAACTTGCGATTGCAGTGTGCCACATCGATTTAAGTCTGTCACAATTGATAGACAAGTTATATTTCAGTCAGAACGAACGTTCGCCGAAATTGCTCCACAGGACAAGACGAGATTAAAGAATGTACGTTATTGCAAGAAAGTATTGAGACTGCAAAAAAAAAAGGCTGTTAGAAACGGTGGAAACCTCTCTGATAGACTCCGACAACTGACAGCGGACTGTCGATAAGGACGGAAATTTTCATATGGGTCATGTTCCATCTAAGACGTGAATGCCATATATAATCCGATTCAACCGTCGTGCCTAAACGACATGGTACCTTATTTTGGATCTCTTCAGGTCACAAACCACCAATGATTTTTTATTACCTAAGAGTATAATCAGGACTTGACTTTCGGTGAGATTTGAGTGAGTGAGTGAGTGAGTGAATAGGGTTTAACGTCGCTTTCAACATTTTTTCAGCTACATCACGACGGGGAAGGGAAGGGAGGGGAGCGGGAGAGGCAGGGGAACCTACTTGTAACAGAGCAGATCTAATTCTGCCATTTTATAGTGCTGTCCCACTGAAATATCATGCCGTAGGCAGACATGACACCCCACTCAGTCACATTATACTGACACCGAGCGAACCAGTTCTTGTTCTATCCTCTTAATGCTGAGCGTAAGCGACGGTGAGATTTGATTGGCCATTTTACCTGACTGGGCGAGAAATGGTTTGTGATATATATTTAAATGTTTCTATAATATTCAACACTAAAGAATATTCAAACAACTTTTTAAAATTTTAAAAGGGAAAAACTCGTGACCAGTTTGATTGGCCACCTCCCATATTCGCTATGATTGTGTCTGGCGGGATGACCTAATTTCTTGCAGCCGTAGCTCGAAAAAATGGTGGCGAATGTATGCTGAATTGTTATATGTTTGAGCGGAAACGTCAGGCTAGCTAGCCTGGTGGGTCATTTGTGACGGCGAATATTAGGGAATACAGTTTTGTCAAGATGTACGCAGCCGCTTTACTACATATTAAGTAAGACTGTTTTTAGTGGTTTGTGACCTTCATACGACACATATATGGAGTGGCGGATTTGTTTTTTTTTTTGAGCTTTGGTATTTCGGAATACTCCTAGTTAAACAATGTAAGCTTCAGATCCGACATTCGCTAGACAGTCGTTTGTCTGATCCATATATCAACATGAGTAGTGTGACTAACGTCACATGACCTACGTAGTAGGGTGGGGAAGATGACTTGGGGGTCCAAGCGTAATGTAAAAGGTCACCTAAGTAGGTCAAATTTTCATCAAAAGCAGGTCAGCTCAGAACTTGCTGGTAACAGTCCCCTAATGCACGTTCATGCCAAAAATCAAGGTTATAATGTCAACGGTTCTCCTTATTTTTCCGACGAAAGGATTCGGATGAACTGACTGACTGACTCACTCACTCACTCACTCACTCATTACCGGACAATTTGCAAATGAGAGTGTCTGATCCATATATCAATAAGTGCAAACTATTTGTCGTGTATACTTAAAATGCAGTCAGAGAGAAGTAACACCATAGTTGAGGCTATTTAATGGCCTATAATAACGGGTATTTAATGGCCTATAATTCAGAATATTTAATTCGAATATCTGAGACGTCAGAAAAACAAGCCAGATCTGTTCAGGATCAGAAATAACGAGAATTTGTGCAGGTGAACGCAAATACAAGACGGTCATATGAGTGTTCAAGCTGATTGAAATGTTCTCACCCACAAGATGATATACCCGCAAATTTATATTAATATAACCTAAACCATCCTTGGATTTTCTGGGGTCGAATGTCAGTTCTCTGACCAATAAACGTTAAAACCAAACCATTCAAGTCGATACGACCAGCATTGTTGTTTGCGATATCGTACTGTGACCTGCTGTCAGGTCTTTTGTATGATGGCCGAGAGGGGCCATCGCGTCTTTCATTTCTAATTTAACGCGATGGAGCGATGGAGCTATGCGATGCGATGCGCGATGGAGCTATGCGATGGAGCGATGGAGCTATGCGATGAAGCGATGGAGCTATGCGATGAAAAGTCGATGAAAAGTCGCGCTATGCGATGCGCGATGAGGCTATGCGATGGAGCTATGCGATGCGCGATGGAGCTATGCGATGAAGCGATGGAGCTATGCGATGAAAAGTCGATGAAAAGTCGCGCTATGCGATGCGCGATGAGGCTATGCGATGGAGCTATGCGATGCGCGATGGAGCTATGCGATGGAGCGATGGAGCTATGCGATGAAAAGGCGATGGAGCGATGGAGCTATGCGATGAAAAGGCGATGAAATGAGCGATGAAAATGCGATGGAAAATCAGAAATGAAAGACGCGATGAAAATGCGATGGAGAAATGAAAGACGCGATGAAAATGCGATGGAAAATCAGAAATGAAAGACGCGATGAAAATGCGATGGAAAATCAGAAATGAAAGACGCGATGAAAATGCGATGAAAAGGCGATGGAGCGATGGAGCGATGGAGCGCGATGAAAAGGCGATGGAGCGATGGAGCGATGGAGCTATGCGATGAAAAGGCGATGGAGCGATGGAGCGATGGAGCTATGCGATGGAAAATCAGAAATGAAAGACGCGATGAAAATGCGATGGAAATGCGATGGAGCGATGGAGCGATGGAGCTATGCGATGGAGCGATGGAGCGATGGAGCTATGCGATGGGGCTATGCGATGGAGCTATGCGATGGAGTCATTGCGCAAACACCATCGCCAAAGTGAACAGAGAAATTAACAATTATTTTAAACATGAAAATTTCAATATGTGATCACGGTAGATAAGAACATTGCATTAGATTTCGGTTGGAGGTGTTCAAATGTATGCAGAAGATATTAAAACAACCAAACTTCAATTTCAAACGTTCACCGATGCGATTTTACGTCACTTTTGAATACGAGCATTTATGGTATAAAACTACACGCTTAAAACTAAAGTATTGAAACTTACTCGTAAAGAGTTGAAATAACCCTTCAAGTGTGTCCACAGGGACAACACTTAAACGAGCAGTCCCTGTGGACACACTTAAAGAGTCATTTCAACACTTTACGAGTAAGTTTCAACACTCTAGTTTTAAGCGTGTAAGCTATTTACTACGCATGAAACACAGCTTTCTATGTTGATATGGAGAAATATTTTTTTCGCTTCAAAGACGGGACAGCAAGAGGGTTTTTTCGCATGTAAACATGACATCTTCTTTCACCAGTGTGACACCGGAATAGGCTGGTAATTTTTTCTGCAGTGTAATGTGCTTATCTCGTGAATTTGCTGGCGACCAGTTCCGTTCCATTGCTTCGACAATTCCAAATTCACTGAGTTAGTAAACATACATGGGAGCTTTATAACGTACTTCTCGATTTTAGGCTTGAGTATGCTCATCAGCCGTGTAAACAAAATTATGTGATCTGCACGCCGACATCAACGCTAGCCAATCAAGTCGACGTTTGCCATCCTTTGTATTTTTTAATCACAGGTCAAAAAGTTCCAAGATGTTTTCCCCTTTTCCTTGCAACGAACAGAATGAACTATATGTTTGCATTGAATAGTATATGACAAATGGGCAATTTTCAGGGTTCTGCATACCAGGTGTTCACGTAACACATTGACAGAATATCTTTAGAAAAAAAAACAACGTTAAAAGTGTGTAGGTGGGCAGGTATTTCACCGAAGGCATGTCGGCTATATCACAAGTTCATCGACTTCCCTCAGGGAAGATGGTGGACAGTATTTGTGAAAAGGAGAAGGCTGTACCGTAAACTTCTGCGGGGCTTAAGAACTATACGGATTTTATTCTCGGGGCATTATTTAGAATAACAGTATTGTGTACGTTAAAATGTGTCAAGGTCGTCAGCTTATACGTAAAAGTCGCCTATACTCCGCTCGTGCGGCTCTCGCACCAGAGATGTTCATGTAATTTTTCCGAACAAAATTTATTCCATCCTCCCATAACCGCTCCCCA
Source organism: Hanleya hanleyi (assembly GCA_036873755.1). Classification (NCBI taxonomy): domain Eukaryota; kingdom Metazoa; phylum Mollusca; class Polyplacophora; order Lepidopleurida; family Hanleyidae; genus Hanleya; species Hanleya hanleyi. Next base: position 48,284 of record JAVTVY010023346.1, read on the forward strand.
TTAAACAACCTCGTTCTACCCATCTTCACACAACAGGCTGATTATAACGTTTTGTCGCCTTGATATAATATGGCAGAATTATTGTTCCAAAACTGTAAGTTAAGCTATCCACCTGTACTGATCAACACTCGCTCAATGACATTTCTCTCATTCTCGCCTTTGCTTTATAGATTATGTATATAAAACCATATATTTTTAGAAAGCCTGTTTTCTAAGAATTCTAGACATGTTCATACGTTTAAACTTTGAATATAATTAAGTCTATCATTCATATTTGAACTTTGCTCTTCGTAAATTCTACCGATCATTTTCAAATGTCAATTTCAAGAAAAGTATCAAATATAACTGCGTGAAAATCGACAGCTCCATCTAGAAACGCGTCTCTCAGTTTTCTCGTTTTTTCTTAGTTTTCTCACTAGAGCCCCAAAACCGAAGAAATATCGTTAAACTTACCGAACACTGCTAAAGCCGGAATATCTCGCTAAAGATTTGATAATTAAAAAAAAAAATGAAAGACGCGTTTCTAGGCCTCTATGCCATCCCAATTATGTCCAAATCTCGCCATTCTATGATGTACGGTTTTCGAGAAATTTCGGTTTTTACCAGCGAAACCGGTCCAATTTAATATGCGATAAATCGAAAAAAGAGCCCAGCAGGTGATTATTCTACTGTGTTAGCCAAATATTCCCCGATAAAATCCTTCACTTGTCACGCTCAAAGATATTGTATTGTTTGCTTCTTACTTTGCGCAATGACTTTTCATCGCATAGCTCCATCGCATAGCTCCATCGCATAGCCCCATCGCATAGCTCCATCGCTCCATCGCTCCATCGCATAGCTCCATCACATAGCTCCATCGCTCCAGCTCCATCGGCTTTTCATCGCATTTTCATCGCGTCTTTCATTTCTGATTTTCCATCGCATAGCTCCATCGCTCCATCGCTCCATCGCCTTTTCATCGCATAGCTCCATCGCTCCATCGCTCCATCGCCTTTTCATCGCATAGCTCCATCGCTCCATCGCATAGCATCTCCATCGCGCATCGCATAGCTCCATCGCATAGCCTCATCGCGCATCGCATAGCGCGACTTTTCATCGACTTTTCATCGCATAGCTCCATCGCTTCATCGCATAGCTCCATCGCGCATCGCATAGCTCCATCGCATAGCCTCATCGCGCATCGCATAGCGCGACTTTTCATCGACTTTTCATCGCATAGCTCCATCGCTCCATCGCATAGCTCCATCGCGCATCGCATAGCTCCATCGCTCCATCGCGTTAAATTAGAAATGAAAGACGCGATGGCCCCTCTCGGCCATCATACTTTTGTCTACATAATTCTTTACATATTTTGCTCAAGGGAGAGAATTGATTTTGCTCTTGATTGAACCAGACGACATCGAATCCAGTCTCTGAGAGAGAGATGAGTATGGATTGAAACTGTTCATCAGCCAGCCATTAACATTAACATTATAGCCGTTTTGCGTGGCATAGGTACTCAACGTGAAATACGAAGACACATCGATGGTATATGGGTTGTACTTTAGTGTTAGTTCTTCAGTTCAGTAGCAGGGGTTAACATCTGGTTTAAGCAATAGGGTCTGCCAAGGGAGACCATATATTCACATTTACCCATAAAGATACTCGCAGTGAAACATATTCTTATTGACTGTATAGATTTCAAGATTGTAAGAGATTCTTTTTATCGAGCAACTAGTTTAGGAGATCTTTCTGGTCGGGTGAGGGAGGACTGTGTCTTAGGTTATTTTGAGAGAAATCGGTTTGTTGCATAAGTTTTAATGTGTGAATGTTTTAATGTGTTAGATTACTAAGTTATTAACTTGAATACTTAGAACTTTGTTTGAGCGTCGCTGTATAGCTGAAATATTGCTGAAGGCGACGCTAAGGCTTAATTCTTTCTCTCTTCTTCCCCCATAACATGGCTGCGGTGCAATAAATGATGACTGGTTTATCAGAATGACGAAAACTCGTACCTATAAGGAACGCATCGGACAGATATATCGCTGGATTCCATGATGTCAGAGAATTTATCCTAATGGTTCATATACATACATCAGATAATATTTTCCAGCAAACCTGAGCCTTTGGAGGAAGTACACAATATATATACCATATATGTAGTTGCCCCGAGAGGGAGCTGTTAATTGGAAGAGTTATTGACTTGGTGTTCATGCTAGGATAGGGAACTGGTCTTGATGTCGTTGGTGTGAAGACTTCGGAGTATGATTGGAATGGAAAGAAGTAAGTGACTATTGTATATTTGGACCGTGTTACGATTCAAGGGTTTATCTCAATTCCCTGTAAGATATCCAGTAAATATATCAAATATGTAAATACTTGTAGGTAGTCAATAATTACTAAATATGTCTCACATCATATATATGGATATACTTCCGAAAATATGTTGTCCCCCATGTATTATGAACATAAAAGAGGCCAAACAAACGGTCTATGTAACTATGTTAATGTTGAACTCTTATCCAAATCGCGGATACCTGTCAATGATTTTGGAAATAGTACCGGTAAGCATGAATGTAAATGTTCCTTTCCTTAAAAAAAAACAACTCCCTAAGCAATCGGCGGAGCAGAGAGTCTCTATGTATCTGGAGGAAGCAAAGGTGCTACACAGAAACGTGACGGCAGATCATTTGCTCAGTGTAACAGTTTCCGAAATCGTTAGAGACCGAACTGAAACGTGTTTGAACTCCCCCGTAAGCCTATGGACTATTCCTATGTATTATAATGGGTTGCTGAAGGAAACATTGTTCATCGGGATAGGAAATTATTTGCAAGCATGGGATATTCCCGTCATTGCGACACCTTTTCTCCGTCGACTGAATGTTTTTCAGTTCATCTTTCCCGATTCTACTGCTGGATGGGGCGAAAGGAGGGAGGGGGGAGGTGAAGTTTATCATAGCTTTTCTGTATGTTCGACAGTGTGTATGTTGGATATCTCAATAGAAAGTGAGTTGTAGCAACATATATATTAGCGTAATACATGAATCCCGTTTGTTCCTATCTCGTTTGCTGCCATCTTCTGTAATGTTTTGTGTGTGAAAAGTGTTGCCGAAGCCTCTCGTTAGTTATACCAGGAAACTTCAAGTTTTACATCAATTACAACAATATCAGCCCTTCAGAATTACAAAAATATTCATCGAATATTATTATAGAATATTCCGACTGTTTCACTGCCGTCTCACCACCTATTTTCACAGTAGCCAACTGGAAATCCAAAATGACTACTTTCCATCGTGTAATCTTCCCACATTAGTCAATTTGATATACTGAAATAATATAATATTTCATGAAATTTTCCCTCTTGTCGTGCTCCTTATTAATTAAGCAAACTACACGGTAGCCACGCTTACGCGGCTTATGCCATGGAAGGCCACGGATTGAAATAATTTGATGTACCAAAAATTGAAATTCGAAAACAAAATATGTCAACTGTTCAACATTTAAGTCTGAAGACTCTCAAGTCAGAAGTTCAATCCACGAGCAAACATGCCTGGAAAACGGTAAGCTTGTAACTCGAAAACTGAATTCTTCACAACTGCCTGAAGCTGATGAGCAAATGCTTAGAAGGCAGAGACAGTTTCCAACGATGAGCAGGTATTAATGCATAATCGTTCGGTATACGTACCTTGGGAAACAGGTACGTACGCGGAGTATTGCCCAGAATCCACACCAGGTTTGTCTGTTAGCTGGCCTTAACCCTTTCTTGTATACTGGCAACATATGTTGTCATCGTATTCTTTCGTTACAGACAAAAATTAATTGGTCTACACCCTCAAATTCGCAGAGGTGGATTCTGTTACCACTGGCAGTTCACCGGAATGCTGATTCGTGGCGCTGTGAAAAGGATATCTATGCCGGCTGCCACATAACTAGTAGGGTTTTGTATATGGTGTTGGATGTGAGCTCCATCAATAGTCATATTGAGATACTTAAAAGTCATACGTGTCTATTTAGATAGAAATATGACCAAGTTATCTGTATTACTATTTAGTTTGATCCCAAATGCATGAACACCTTATATAATACGATACTACACTGTCAACTATTGTTGCCGCTATTTACGTACGGGGTAAGTACGTGAGGCAACATATGTTGCCACCATGCATCTGACGTATATGATGACACATGACAATGTAGGGAATCTGATTCTGATGATCGGTGTGCAGCAGGCTTCTTTGTGCAAAAATGACAACTGTCCCTGGTGAACAGAATGTGTGGCTCAAATTTTCAGCTCTTTCTCACTGCTTTGAGCACGGTGTGCAAAACTTTCCACGGGGAATATAATAGTTCAGGAAACATGTACTAAATGTGTCAACTGAGGAGCAGGTTTTCTTGAATTTGCCGATTTTCTTCTCTTTTTTTTTGGCATTTTTTATCAAGTAAACAGTATCTAAAAGAAGCCAATTCCAAAATAAGACTAATTTCGCCAGTTAAGTCGAATAGAAAAAGCAGATTTCAAATACATTCCTTGGTTCCGTAAATGCATGGTGGCAACATACGTTTGCATTGTTATTTCTCACTAGCGCGTAATGGCAAAATATGTTACCGTTTTGAGGACAGTTGGCGAATGGGTGTATTCGCATAATGAATATGGAACATTTTAAATAACATTTTCCGTGAGCAGGACACTAAATAGGAAGTTTATACCACGCCTCCTTTTAGTATCATGCAAGAAATGGTTAAATCATTCACATGGCGAATATAACAAAGTTAGGAACATTTGTTCAGAAGTGACAAACGGCGGAAGAACATTGGATTCTGAAAGCCTTTTTTCCATTGTGTGAATAGAAAGCCCTTGGTGATTGTGAGCACGGATAATGGGGATTGTGTAGGTGTCTGCATTCATTTATGCAAGTCTCACTTGCACTAAAAAAGCGCAAAGTTAATGTGAATGCGCTAAGAAAATTCAGTCAAACACGATGCGAAGTGCCCGTAAAAGCTATCTACTGCTCGATCTCATAGCTCTCCGTGACCGGGCATACATATACACACGTAATTGGCGTTATACCCGCTATTACCTGGTCCTGATTGATTTTTTTTTGCTGGAGCGCAAATAAAGTACATTTCACGACGTTGATTTCAGACGTGGCTGAGCCGTGCTCAGAAACAACTGTAGGCCAACGTGATTTCTACTGCGGTGTTCCTACGTTAGAGCATTCACATCGAAATCCCCACCAAAGGCCCAGGCAAGAGGGTCGAAAGCTCGTAAATTAAATTGGCTCCAACTTTTCTTTAATAAAAGAAACACATTTCTGTACATTTGCGAACAAGAGCCAAATTGGTTCCAATATATGCCTACAAAAGAGATCGTCTCTCCTTATTGATCCTCTAACACAGAAAAGCTTGTTAATGATTTCCTAAATGTAATGTAACACATCCTCTCCCTCTAATGTATCTACTGACACGAAAAAAACAAAACGATTTTGAATGTTTTTCTGATTTTGGGGTCACAGTGATCTTGACCTTTGACCTTGACCTCAATTTTGGTTCGTGACACATCGTCTCTCCCAATATATCTGCTGACACAAAAATCCGACTTAACGATTTCGCGATGTGAGGGTTACAGTGAACTTGACCTTTGATTTTGAAGTCAGTTTTGGTATGCGACCCATCTTTCCCCCCATGAGAATCCACTCACATAAAAATAGCAGTTTTCAATGATTTCCTGATCTGAAGACCGCAGTAACTTTGACCTCAGACCTTTACTTAATGTTGGTACGTGACAAATCGCTTCCACCTAGTGTATCCACTCACAATTGCAACTGTGGATAGAAAACAGATATAGATATAGATCGGACACGAGCTGTTGAAATGATTGTCTCATTGTTAGGCCAGTGACCTTTGAACTCTGACCCGGACTTCCATTTCCTGAACAAAACTGTCCAAGATGTAGACCGGAAACGAACGAACCGACAGACGGAGAGACGGAACAGATGGACGGACGGAAATCGCCATCAAATAATACGTCCGCTTTTGGGCGGGCGTATAAATACAGCGAAGTTTTTAAAATGCCTACATAGCAACCAAGAAGTTCTCCAAATATTCAAGATGAGTAAGCTTCTTCAAACTATTTCTTACTTCCTATAACATGGCTGCTAAATTTTCGCAGACGAAATGCTCATGCAGTTGTGGATAAAGTCGATATAGCTCTACTTCCAGGGCTTAACTAAAAAAATAATTGATACCCGGAAAGACAGTTTCCTCCATTTGATCTCGTTCTTCTAACCGAGGGCGTATTATGGATATTCCATTGCACTCTTTGATGTTTGATTTTCGACACAGTTCCTTTTAGATAAAATCACCGTGGACGACAGAAATGATTATAGCATGAAGTAAGATCCACTTTTAATGTATTTTATATGCTGGGTTAGCGATATCTCAAACGCTCAATCGGATTTGCTTGTTTCTCCTGTTACGGCACCCCGGTAGGTTTAATCCAATTACCCCCTGCCTTTATAGTGATTCATGTTTGCTGGGTGCATTTTAGACCAGACAACAGGAAATGGACGCTAAATCAGTCTACAGCATATATATTCATCGTATACTTACAAAATGTCGGATGTGGTCGAAGTTGGTCTGAATTAATGAACGAGCGATAGCAGTGTGGCGCATCGAATCAAGTCTAAGAAACATTGACAGACAGAACAAGACAGAACGTAAAATTCAGTCAGCACAGACGCTTTGGATAAGTCCAGTAAAAACGGGATTGTTCCGCTGTAGTAGCTCCTCAGGACAAACTGAGATTGAAGAATGTACGTTAGAGCAGAATGTTTTTAGACAGCCAAGAAGAAACCTCTCTTGTAGACTCGCTCAACTGACAGCTCTCAATCGATACGGGCGGAATTTGTCATATAGGTCATGTTCCACCAAACACTTGAGTCTCATGCGACATGGTATAGGCGTACATATAGAATTCGGATTCGAGTCAATTTGAGTGTTGTTATTTCGAAATACTCCAAGACAAACGGTATAACTTCCGATCGGACAATCGATAGACAGGCGTTGTCGCAATATGACGACGATACAGCTCACCAATCCCCAGTGTACGAGTTGTCCCAGCTCACCAATTACCAATATACCAGTTGTCAGAGCATTTCCATCATAGCTCTCTAGATTTGTATCTAATACCGCTTATGCCGGTGCTAGGGGCCGTGTGGTCATGTCATTCAAGTTGCCAAATGAACAGGTACAATAAAAGCGTACTTGAGATACAAAACATATTACGAATCGTTAGATTCTTGGTATGTGCTTTAGAATACGTTAACCGGAAGACTATATTGTGAAGTCATGTGACTCTGTCAGTATGTCGGCACCTCTTCCCACTTTCCTTATATGTGTTGTAATTTTTACCTGTATATGGCGAGATTCTGCTGGTGGACGTTTCGTCTCCGAGGCCCGCCCCCTGTACAGACCTTTTGGTCTTTGATATATGTTGGCATTTGTGGGAAGTTGATGCTGGGTCGACATCGGGCCTTACAGACTAGTCTTTTGTGTTAAACGCCGTCATTTCATCTGACGACGATACAGCTCAAAAATTCCCAGTGTACGAGTTATCACAGCGAAACAGCTCACCAGTTGCCAATATACGAGTTGTCAGAGCATTTCCATCATAGCTCTCTAGATTTGTATCTAATACCGCTTATGCCGGTGCTAGGGGCCGTGTGGTCATATCATTCAAGTTGCCACATGAACAGGTACAATAAAAGCGTACCTGAGATACAACACATATCACGAATCGTTAGATTCTTGGTATGTGCTTTAGAAAACGTTAACCGGAAGACTATACTGTGGAGTCATGTGACTCCGTCAGTATGTCGGCACCTCTTCCCACTTCCCTTATATATTATATGTGTTGTAATTTGTCTGCTCTGTATGTTAATACATGCAAGCCATTTGTCTGATATACTATAGCCACGGCCTTTGATTAAGGATATTTAATTGGTATGTTTGAGGATCGGTATTATCACAATGTGCAAGGAAGATAAAAAACAAATAGCCGTGTAGATGAAATATGAAACGCGAATACACGGTGCACATGGTCGGATCTACCGGGAAAGCGGGGGGGGGGTTCTGGAAACCCATGTCACCTGCAGAAATATATATATAGATGTTTTAAGGGATCAGCGAACCCTGGGATTCCACGTACAAATGTCTTAAAATGGTATGTGAAATAAACGAATGTGGATTATGTAATTAGAGTATCTATAGGTGTATTGAACAGACCATCATCTATTCTTGTGGTTTGTGAGCGTACTATAGAGGTTTCAATATGTATCTAATATCAGACATATCATAGCGTATCACATGGTGTTTATAGGCCTGTGTTAAACCAGAAAGTCAAATGGAGTCAGGCATATATTTTTCAAAATCAATACGTGTTTATGCGAAACAAAAGTGAAAAGAGAACCATAAATCCACATACATAATGTTCAGATTTATTTCCAGGAAAACTCGTAGAACGCATCTCCGGCGATCTAGGACCCCGGTGCTTCCGGGGCCTAGGCCCCTGGATACTCGCCTGTTGGGCTATTAGAATTCGCTTATTTTAGCTTTGTGTAAACGAGACGTATCTGTATTATATTGTTTTCTAATGTTTCATGACGTAAAGGTCATTGTTTTGTATGTGTTAAATATAACTAGAAAGTCGAATGAATTCAGGAATGAGGTGTGATTTTTTTTCCATATCGATGTACATTCTGGTCAACAAATATGCCGAAAAACACAAGGAAATCTCCAACTGGAATATCTGACAACGAACCTGAACAAGCTGACCCACAGTCGGAGGAAACTGTCCCTCCAAAAGAACTGAGGGAATTTATGGCCCATATATTAAAGTCGGTAAGTGACATGCAACTTTCACTAAATAGACTGGAAGGAAATCACATCGACATCAGTGAAAGACTCCAGACACTCGAACGAAAACAGGACGAGCTTAAGACGTTCACAGAATTTCCCAACAGAGAAATGGAAAGCATTAAACTTCTTCAAAATGAAAACAAAAAATCCGTCTCTGATATCAAAAAACGGTTAAATGATCTTGAAAATGAAAACACTGAACTTAAAAGAACGGATACTTGATTTACAGCGTTACAGTCGATCATTCAACCTGAGGTTCTGAGGAATCACAGAAACATCCGGAGAAAACCCAAATAAAATCATCCAGGACATTATCATCAACAAATTACAACTTCCAGGACATTATCATCAACAAATTACAGCATCCAGGACATTATCATCAACAAATTACATCATCCAGGACATTATCATCAACAAATTACATCATCCAGGACATTATCATCAACAAATTACATCATCCAGGACATTATCATCAACAAATTACATCATCCAGGACATTATCATCAACAAATTACATCATCCAGGACATTATCATCAACAAATTACATCATCCAGGACATTATCATCAACAAATTACAACTTCCAGAGGCAACCATAGAGAACGCCCATAGAACAGGCCTCCCAAAAGACGGACGAAATCGACATATTTTAGTCAAACTCTAGTATCGTCCAGAAAAACGTATGTATGCTTAGCTCGTATGTATACGATTGTACAGAAGTCTTTTTAACAAAAGGCAAGGCCACTTATATTCTTAGTTCTATGTGAATGTTATTGTAAGAGATTCACATGGCGCGATTTACCCAGTCATACGCAATGGTTCAAATGAACACCTCTCTAAGTGACTGACCATTTCATTATGCAACAACTTGAGGTGAGAGGCGGGAAATCGTGCTCCGTGAACGACTTGCCAATTGACATCACTACCTCAATTCACTTAAATTGTCAGTTTATACAACTGCAGTTCTCTGTGCGGACAATCTGTCTTAGTAAAGTTATTTACACGTGCAGCTATTTTGGACTAACTCTGTTTAATATCCCGCGAGACTCAAGTAGCCTCGCACATGAGCTTTATGCTTAGCTCACTTTCTTTGTTTCTGTTCTTTACGTATTGTTTTTTCTTGTTTGACCCTTATTTCACTGTTCCCGAATTTAAACTTTGTCAAACCAAATCCAGTCCTCTAAGAAAATGTTTGAGTAACACGGAACTGAGAGCGTTGATGTTTTCTGAATCGACTAATTATATATGTTATCATACATCTGCATTTACCTGTACTGTATTTAAGAGTATATATTATTACAAGTGAATAGCTGGCAAGAACTACCATTCTACAATTATGACGATGGACCTGTAAACGAAGATCAAACCACACCCGATAACTGTTATATGGATGGCTTCGAAAGAATGTGTTTCAATCCTGTACAATTGAATATTCCTGACCAGTCACCTTATTTGACTGATGATAATGATGGCGAACGTTCCCACTGGCACTCGGTTAATAACTTTCAGTCTGATTATTATTTTGAAAATCAAGTTAAATCACGGTTCTCATCGCCCCCTAGCAAAACCTTCTCCATATTCCATATCAACGCTAGAAGCCTCAAAAAGCACTACACTGAAATCACTGCCCTTCTTCATAATATCAACCACAAGTTTTCCATCATTGGTGTTCCAGAAAGCTGGTTAGACCCAAATACAGAAACTCTGTACGATATACCAGGCTACACGCCATATCCCTTATCTAGAGAAGCCAAAAAAGGAGGCGGTATTATAATCTACGTACGGAATGACATCACTAAATGCTCAATACGTAAAGACCTATCCACAGCTGATCTTAATAATGAATATGAATCATTATTTGTGGAAGTCACATTTGATAGTAAAACATATGTATTAGGTCTTATTTACCGCCCCCCTGGAAAATGCCTCAACTATTTCAATGCAGCTCTCACAAACCTTCTAAATATGCTAAAACCTGAAAAAAAAAACAATGTATACTGATGGGTGATTTCAATGTTGATCTCCTAAAGACAGACACCCACGGCCCTAGCAAACAATTCTTTGAAACGTTAAAATCATTCTATTTTTATCCCAAAATAACAAAACCTACTCGGGTAAAATCACAATCAGCTACTCTCATTGACAATATATTCACAAACTTTCATGACGATGACATTCATTCTGGAATACTACTGTCTGATATATCCGACCACTTTCCTATATTTCACACCTTCTCATCTGTGCATACCACCGTTACACCATCACAAACCTACACATTCAGAGTCATTAATGACAGACAGAAGACATTATTTAAAGAAAGTCTCTGCTCTGTTCACTGGAACTCACTCTTCGACAACCAGAATCCACATGATACAATCGAATCTTTTCTTCAAACGTTTAACTCAATCTATGACGAATGTTTTCCTGTGAAGGATGGCTATATTGAACAATTAAAAATTCTCAAACCATGGATAACAACAGCTTTACTAAACTCTATTCACGAAAAGAATCGATTGTATCGAAACTACATTAAATCTAAGCGTCCAACTGATAGCATTCAATACAAAACATTCCGAAATAAGTTAAATAACATTCTTAAAAATGCTAAAAGACATTACTACGAGTCGAAATTCAATCAGTACAAGCTGAGTAGCTAGCAGGTCCTCCGCCAAGTAGCCTGTTTGAGAGCATACAGCATATACGCTTCCAATATCTCCTTAAATATAACTTGGAAAGTTGATATGTGTATGTGGAAAGAGACGTTCATCTGGAATTGTTGAGACAATTTGAGGAGGTTTGGAAAGCAGTAATGGGTAGTGTAACACTGGAATGTAAGTCTGTAGTTGTATATGGATTTGTGGATGGTGAGGTTTATAAATCGATGAGTGGAATAGATGAAGATATCGCGTTCACAACACAGATGGGTACAATATGGGTGAGTGAAATCCAAGATGGTCAATGGCAGCCATCTTAGATTACATACTACCTCAATGAAAATCAATACCAATCGCTGTCTAACTGATGTGAAGCACCGTCTCGGGTTTGAAGTTGATTGGTCAAATTGTTGTCGAGATATCACGTTCACAAGATCCGAGACAGATGGAATCCAATATCGTCAATGGCAGCCATCTTGGATTATGTACCTCAGTGAAAACCAATACCAATGGCCGTCTAACTGATGTGAAAAACCTTCCCAAGTTTGAAGTCGATTGGTTGATTTGTTTTTGAGATATCGTGTTAACAAGATGTGGAACGGAGTGAATCCAATATGGTCCATGGCAGCCATCTTGGATTACGTATCTCAGTGAAAATCAAAACCAATGGCCGTTTAACTGATGCGAAGCACATTCTCAAGTTTGAAGTGGATTGGTCAAACTGTTGTCGAGATATCGCGTTCACAAGATGTGGGATGGACAGAATCCAATATGGTCAATGGCAGCCATCTTGGATTACGTACCTCAGTGAAAATCAATACCAATGGCCGTCTGATGTGAAGAACCTTCCCAAGTTTGAAGTCGATTGGTTGAATTGTTCTCGAGATATCGCGTTCACAAGATCTGGGACGGATGGAACCCAATATGGTCAATGGCAGCCATCTTGGATTACGTACCTCAGTAAAAATCAATACCAATGGCCGTCTGACTGATGTGAAGAACCTTCCCAAGCTTGAAGTTGATTGGTGGAATTGTTCTTGAGATATCGCGTTCACAAGATGCGGGACGAACAGAATCCAATATGGTCGATGGCGGCCATCTTGGATTACGTACTTCAGTGAAAATCAATACCAATGGCCGTCTAACTGATGTGAAGCACCTTCTCAAGTTTGAAGTCGACTGGTCGAATTGTTCTTGAGATATCGCGTTCACAAGATGTGGGACGGACAGAATCCAATATGGTCGATGGCGGCCATCTTGGATTACGTACCTCAGTGAAAATCAATACCAATGGCCGTCTAACTGATGTGAAGCACCGTCTCAAGTTTGAAGTCGATTGGTCGAATTGTTCTCAAGATATCGCGTTCACAAGATGTGGGACGGACGGACGGACGGAAGGACGGACGGAGGGACGGACGGAAGGACGGACGGAAGGACGGACGGCTAGCATTTCCAAGTCCTCCCACCACTTCGTGGCGGAGGACAATAACGACAATATCCGTAAGACATGGAAAACCATCAATGAGCTGATGCACCGATCAAAAAAATCCACCAGGCCACAATCAATAAACATTAACGGTACTGAAACATATAACACTCTACATATTGCAAATCACATGAATGGATATTTTTGTACTGTCGCATCGGAACTAGCAGATAAAATACCACACACGAACGTTAATTTTGAATCTTATCTGGGTCAGGAATGTTTGAATAATTGTACTCTCAACCCTTGCACTCCGGAGGAAATTATGCAAGTTATCAATCGGATGAAAAACGGATCTGCTGGTGTTGATGGAATACGCATGTCATTACTAAAACCTGTTGCATATTATATTGCCAATCCCCTTGCTCGTATTTTTAACCTTTCGTTCGAATCCGGCATTGTACCAGATAGTTTAAAAATAGCAAAAGTTACTCCAATATTTAAATCGGGTGACTCTAATTCAGTCACTAACTATCGCCCAATATCAGTTCTGCCCTGCATCAGTAAAATACTGGAGAGGCTCGTTTGCAATAGAATCACTGCATTCCTCACAGACAACGATACACTCTGTCACAATCAATTTGGATTCCGTCAAAACCACTCTGCCCTACTATCTCTATATGACAAATTAATCTCGGCCAAATTACAAAAGCGATATAGCGTTACAACCTTCTTAGACTTATCCAAAGCCTTTGACACGGTCAACCATGAAATCCTTTTACAAAAACTTTCCCACTATGGCTTTCGTGGCACGATCAATGAATAGTTCACCAGCTATCTGTCCTCCCGGACACAGCATGTCTCCCTTTCCGGTGTACTATCCTCTTCCCATACAATATCCTGTGGTGTTCCACAAGGCTCCATCTTGGGACCCATTCTTTTCATTATCTATATAAATGACATTGCTAACGTTTCGAATTTACTTGACGTTATTCTATTCGCGGACGACACAAGCGCCACATATTCCAATATAGACTTGAAAACAGCCATGGAGACATCAAACGTAGAAATAAACAAACTAACGTGGTTCTCTTGAAACAAACTATCTCTAAACGTCCAAAAAAACAAAGTATATGGTTGTAAATCCAACAAGAACTGCCAAAAATATACCAAACTTACTTATAGATGGTCAAAATGTTGAACTTGTCCACAGCTATAAATTTCTCGGCGTGTATCTGAATGATAAACTCAACTGGGAGAATCACATAGACAACCTCTCATCAAAACTGTCACGCAATATTGGTGTTTTGAATAACATAAAGCATTGTATAAACAAACAAACCTTATTGAATCTGTATCATCCACTCTTTTATTCCTATCTATCATATTGTAATCTAATCTGGGCTAACACATATTCTTCTCATCTATCACCTATTGTGCTCCTGCAAAAACGAATCATTCGTATTATAACTTGTAGTGACAGGCTCTCTCACACCGAACCCCTTTTCTCTCAAACAAATATTCTACCGTTCACAAAACTCAATGACTATCTCACATTAACTTTCGCCCGCCGATTTGTGCATTCGCCTTTCCGTTTGCCTAATTCACACGTTATCATGCTTCACAATGTTATCCACAGTTCATAGTTACCCTACTAGACATGTAAACTTGAATCTATACAGGCCATATTTTACGAATCAAGCAACACTACACACAATCAAAGCTAAATGTCCTAAATTATGGAATTCTATTCCCAGTGCATTAAAATGTATCGATTCAGAATCGCTATTTAAGCGCAATATCAAAATATTCTTATTAGCTAAATAATTCTACATCTCAAACCTCTGTATAATCATACGGGATCATCTCCGGTGAAAAGGGACATTGTATATATGTTTAAATATATATATCTGTCTCTCTATATATATATCTTTTTACTGTATATTCACTCTGTGAATGTAAACTTATATCCAACCTTATATAATTTAGATGTGTAAAAAATTTGTACGGAACATATTTTGTCACCTTTAGTATTTATGTGTGTGTGTTTATATATGTGTGTGTGAGAGTGTGTGTGTGTGTGTATATGTATATATATGTGTGTATATATATCTTATGTTTCGAATAATATGTATACTTTATGAGTCGCATGTATATATGGTGCAAAACTTCCCTGATCCACACCTATATGTTCCGAATATGACTATTAAGAAATATAAGATTACATATCATAGTTTATATTCCGTTTAATTCACCACCTCCCTCATGCCCATCATTATTGTCATATAATTATAACAGGGATAGAACAAGACCGTGTTGGGCTTTATTCCCGCCAAAACATTTTGACCTAATATTTATTTCCAATGTAAATTATCTGGTGAATAAATTTTGATTCTGATTCTGATGTAGTCTTATAAATGCGAAACAAACGTTAAAATAGAACCATAAATCTGCATACATTATGTTCGGATTTATTTCCGGGAAAACGCTTAGAACGCATCTCCGGCGATCTAGGGCCTCGGAGCTTCCGGGCCCTAGGCGCCCCCTGAACCATGGCCTGTTTGACTGTGAGTATTTCCTTATTTTAGCTTTGTGTAAATGAATCGTATCGGTATGCGTATTGGTTTAATAAAAATTTATTCCCAGAACAGCCCTTCGTACACTACAATTGAGGTTTCGTATTGTAACGTTCTATCTGGTGCTTTGTTCACATAATTGTTTACATATTCTACTCGAACGAGGGCATTGTTTTTGCGCTTGATTGAATTGGACGACAGTGATAGCTCCAGTCTCTGAGAGAAGAGTATGGGTTGAAACTGTTCGTTTGCCAACTAAACGTATTTCACATTATAGCTGGTTTGCGTGGCATAGGTACTTAACGTGAAATATGAAGACACATCGATGGTATATGGTTTGTACATTAGTGTTACTTCTTCGGTTATCTCTTCATGGGTTAAATTAGGTTTAAGCGATAGGGTCTGTCACGAGATATCATTTATTCACAAACTTCTTCAGCACATGGCTGCGGTGCAATAATTGATGACTGATTTATTAGAATGGCGGAAATGGTAACTACAATACAAGCGTCTAGTCCGTCATTCATAATTCAGCCGTCGTCCATTAAAGAATATCCGCGTCGATAATCCAAAGACCTATTCCATATCCATATAACAGTATTAGCACCAAATTCAAAAAGGACAATCATAGTATACATAAACATGGGCTAGTTTCCTGCAAGAGAGAAGCGGTCAACAGTTTTCAATGATGCCGACAAGACATCATGATGTTTCAGAAATATCAAATCCGTATCGCTGATCAGTATTCTTAATCCATAATAATCGTTCTAAAGTCGTTATCTAGAGAATGGTGTATCTCAGTCACGCTTTGATTGTGTCTGTTCATATGAGCACCATGAGGATCTTGAAGTACATGGGTTCATACTTCCCCTAGCCCCGGGTTAAGCGGAATTAGACACAAGTTACGAAATGTAACGCCATAGATCTTGCACGCTACGTTCGTATTTTGCTATCAGCATGGATCGGATGAATACATCGTTGGCTTCCATGAATGTATCTCTACTGACATATATCATATACTATTTGACATTTAATACTGAACTGATGCCCCAGGATTTCCAGCGAATCTGAGTCTTTGGTGGAAGAACAAAATGAATATGCTATATATATGTAGATGCCCTAAGCGAGTATGTAGAAGGATCACAGAGTGAAGCTAGTCACTTCCCAGAGATGTACAAGAGTGCATGAGATCGATTCTCTCTTGACATCGACACAAAAATTAATATGCTGGGGTAACAAAATCATAAGCCTTTCGGCATGCGAATCCGTGGCTTCGTCGAGATGATGTACAACGCAATCCCTTAGCTATTGCTGCAGATGACGTCAGATAAAGATTACATGGACTCATCAGTGTTTGTCGTTACATTAGTGATGAGTATCAAGGGATTTGGGAAAGTACGTCCCGTGATTTAATATAAGTTTGTCGAATGTCAGTTCATACATATGTAGAGGACCCGATGTGTTTGTGGAGCACCCCGATGATTATTTACAGGCACTGGTTGGCTGGACAACGTTCTTATTTGTTTGCGTTTTATGCTACCGTCTCCGTTGGTGGGAAAGTTTCGATAAATGGTAAATTTTAGAACGTTCCAGTTCCAAGGTAGAACATTTTCCAGCATCGAGACCCCAGTCTTAATAATGGTGCTGTGATAATCGTGATACAAAATCTACTGGCTTGGTGTTCATGCTAAATATAGGGAGTTATTCTTGATGTTTCTCGGGTGCAGAAAACGAAGGGGCAAAGGTAAGTAAGAATTGTTTATGTAGATCATGAGACGATTCAAGGTTTTTTCTGAACTTTTTGTAATATAATCAGAAAATCTGTGAGACAAGTAAAGGCATGTAGGGTTTCATTAATTATTACATCATATATTTGAAATTATGTTGCATTCAAATTCCTATGATTTTTGAAATGGCATGCACGGATGCATCTAGTGTTCAAACAATTCCAGTTCAAATCGGTCAAACAATTCAAATCGGTGGAGCAAAATGTCTCCATGTATCTCGAGCAAGCAAAGGTACTATACAGAAACGTGAAGAACAGTCATTTGATCAGTGTAACAGCGAAATCGCTCGAGACCAAGTGTCTGAGCTCCTTTACTAGGGTATGGACTATGCCGATGGAAAATAACGTGTTGCCGAAGGAAACATTGCCCATCAGGGTAGGACATTATATGGGAGCAATTCATCTGCCCGTCAGTGTAATACGAGTGTAAAACGAAGAAATTTCTCATCTTTAAATTGTCTTTGGATGTGATATATGTAAGGCCTTTAGATGAATTTGAACAGGAGTCTGAAAGTATTGATAATTAAGTCTATATTCAGTTCTCTTTATATATGCTGTGCAGCTGTATATCATTCATACCTGTGGCTTCAAAGAATGATCTGGCATATTTAATCTATTCGTGATAATAAAATCCACTCTCTGTGTCTGCTTGTATGTCAGACAGGATAAATTCGGTATCTCCACAAAGTATCTTTATTGTTACAGCTAATGAAAATAGGACTAGATCCTCATATAGCATGTAGTGGGGCGTGCATCTGTTTACAGACAATGTCTTAAAAAATAGTATACATTCTCTGTGTTATAAATATATCTTCAACGCCCCATACCACACAGCCAAATACTACAATTGGGTATTTCATTTTATAAAATAATAGTGGCTGAAAATCATTGTGGAAGGAGAGAGAGAGAGAGAGAGAATTAAGGTTTAATTTCGCGTTCAACAATATTTCAGCTATATAGTGACGATCAAACAAAATTCTAAGTATTCAAGTTAATAATTCAGTAATCTAATGCATTGAAAACATGTAAATACATTAAAATTTATACAACAAACCGATCTCTCTCAAATAATCTGAAATACAATCTTCTTTTACTCGACCAAAAAGATCTTCCAAAGTAGCTGCTCGAAAAAAGTTATCTCTTTCAATCTTAAAATCTATACAGTCAATAGGAATATGTTTCACTGTGAGATCTTCGTGGCATGGAATACACCTATAAATAGCCTGATGCGATCTGTATTTCTCAATTAGTAGACCAAATTCCTGTGTATACACGAGCTGGCTCGTGTCTGCCTTTTCATATTTCGTTAATTTAACATCTACTTCTGGTTTAATTAACTGCCATGGTGGAGTTGGCAAGAGCTTGTTGGGTAAAATTTCATTAAGCACTACAATGTACGGTTTCATACGAATTCCAAGAGGTGGAATAATGGAGGGTTTCTTCAAATAGAAACCAATGTACTGAGGTTTGAAAACACAGTTATATGCAGAATTTGATTGATTTGAACGCAATTTTGTGATATATCGCAGTGATAGTTTAATTCTTCGAAGTTTTAAGGGAATTTCATCTGCTTCGACATATAAACTTTCCATAGGGGATGTTCTGAACGCTCCGATGCAAAGTCTTAGTCTTTGATGGAGAATAAGATCTAGCTTTGCCAAGTTTGACTTGCTTGCACCGTTGTAAACAATAGAACATTAATCATGTTTAGAACGAACAAGTGATCGATATAAATGGAGAAGCGTTTGCTGATCTCCTTCCCACTTATAGCTGGCAACTACCTTCAACAAATCAAGCGCTTTTGTGCACTTGGCTTTCAAGCAATTTATATGCGATTTGAACGTTAGTCGGTGGTCAAACAATATTCTTAAGAATTTGATCTCTTTTACTACTTTGATCTCAGTTCCATCTAATGTAAGCACTAGATCTTTGTGCTGGAAATATTTTCTGCAAAAGTGTATACAATTTGTCTTAGCTTTGGAGAATTTGAAGTCATTTTCTAGACACCATTTCTGAATTCTATTTAGACAAAGTTGTAATGTTCTCTCAATATTGTGTATACTTTTTCCACTACACGATATGTTGAAATCGTCTACAAAGAGTGAACCATCAATTGATTTATTCAAAACTGCAGCTAATCTGTCGATCTTGATACTAAACAGAGTAGTAGACAAAATACTGCCCTGTGGGACACCCTGATCCTGAACAAAATGATCAGACATGGTTGTACCCAACCGAACTTGGAATTGTCTATCATTCAAAAAGTTGGATATAAAAACGGGCAAACAGCCTTTTAATCACATACTATGAAGATCTTTTAGAATCCCGTATTTCCAGGTAGTATCATAGTCCTTTTCTAAATCAAAAAAGATAAAAACCACATGTTCATTCTTGACGAAAGCATTCTTGATAAACGAATCTAATCTGACTAAATGATCAATGGTACTTCTATTTTTACGGAAACCAGCTTGAATATGAGTAAGTTTCTTTCCAGTACCCAGGTACCAAACCAGGCGATCATTTATCATGCGTTCCATTGTTTTACAAACACAGCTAGTCAGTGAAATCGGGCGATAATTACCAGGGTCTGTATGGTTACGACCAGGATTTGGTACTAGTATAACTATGGCATTATGCCAGGACGGTAGAAAGTCTTCTGTCAGCCAAAGCCTGTTGAATATGCGTACTAGAATATCTAGAGAAGATTCGGGTAGATGTTTCAAAAGTCGATAATGAATATTATCAGGGCCTGCATCAGAATCGTTAGCTTTCGTGAGAGAAGCATGAAGCTCCTAAATTGTAAACATATCGTTGTAGCTTTCACGGTTACCGGAGGGGAATTTTATTTCATTTTTCTCATCTCCTTTTTGGAAACTGACATTTAGGTACATAATCATATGACGAAGAGTTTTTGGCAATTGTTTCGCCTAATTTATTTGCAATTTTTACTCGTCAGTTATCACCTGGTCTCCATCGTTGAGATGATGAACTCTGGACTTGGAGCTTTTACCTTTTATTCTTTGGATCATATTCCAAACTTTCGTTATGTGATGATGTGTATTGATCTTAGAAATATAATTTTTCCAAGAATCACGTTTATTCTGTTTCCTGGCTCTACGAACTTTAGCTCTTGTAACTCTGAGATCTTTCAAATTTTCAGGATTAGGATGTTGGCGGAAATATCGCTGAACTTTTTTCCTACATTTTCTTGCTTGTTTGCAGTCATTATTAAACCATGATTTTTTAAAATGTGCAACCCCTGAAGATGTGGGTATGATTTGGTTAGGAATTTCAATCAGCATATCCGAGAATAGCTGTATAGGATCTACAACATCAGCGAAAGAGACTGCTTGTAGTTTTGTGAATAAAGCTTTTCAAATTCTGGCCAGTTTGCCTTCTTGAAATTATACCTTGTGAGAGGGGGTCATCAGCTGAATGAACAGCTTTTAAAACAGTGGAAAAGGGATCACTTCCACAAAGGTCATCATGATCAGACCAAGTAAATTCTTCGTGTATAGGTAGGTCGCAAAGTGAGATATCTGATGCTGAATAGGTTCCATGAGCTGAGGAAAAAAATGTGTATGGAGCGGTATGCAAGACGTGGGGAAAATTGGCGACTAAAAGGCAACCATATGACACTACAGGAAAGCATTCGTCAACACCTAGCATTCAAACTCGAGAATTCGGTGGATTCTCCGATGAATTCGGTGGATTCTCGGATGTGAAGACAATGACAATGAATTATCCACACGACTCTAGCACCGGCTTAAGCGGAATTAGATACGCTAGCTCGGGAGCTGTGATGACAGATCAGCTCAAACAACTCGTCTGATGTTAATGGATGAGCATCGTGGACGTCTGATGGAGTAAACGCCTCAACATGGTCTAAAACGGGTAAATGCAAGAATACCCAGGAAAACTAACCTGTAATGCCCGACGTCGTTAAACCATCATACACAAAGAATTATTTGATATAAAATCTTCAAGAATTTTTCCTTTACAATTCTCTTCATTATCCCAAAAATTACTACGGGCGTTAAAATTACCCATCAATAAATAAGGTTTAGGGAGCTGATCGTAAAGATTCACTAAGACGGGGACCGCCAGATGAAATGTGACTACAGAATTCAAAGTAAGACGAACTGCTACAGCTTGTAAATCCGTGTTTAAATGAATAGGACTATGTAAATCACCCACCACAAGTATTGAAGAGTCGCCTGTAGCCTGTCCATGCTCTTACAAAGCATAGGAATGATAGGGTTGTATTGCCGTAATTCAAACTTATTTTTATCTGCTTCTTTGAGAAAAGTTTAATTCAAACAGAGAGCTAAGGGTTCATAATCCTGAGTTAACAACCGAAGCTCATTTAAATTTGGCCAAACTCCTCTGCAGTTCCATTGGAGGAGGGTTGGAGACAGCCATATTTAGTCTATATGAAGAAATAAAACACAAGAGCACACACGCTAGGAAATAGAGTGTCAACTTAGCCATTATGGACGTTTAATTAAAGGTCATCTCCTCTGGCTTTTCTGCTCTTTCTTCTGATCGTCTCGCAACTGCTGCATATCTCTGTCTTTGTTGTCAAAAATTGCGTGTTCTCTATTCAGCTCACATTTCTTTTTTGACCTCTGGTTTAAGGAAGTCTTGCTGGGTCGCTCATTATCACAGGATTGATCCATGTGCTCAGCGACCGCGTTTTTGTCTGAGGTGGGGTTCATAAATGTGTGTTGAGAATGGAGTGATCAACTTCCTCTTCACCTTGTTTTTCATCCTTCATGAATATCTCATTGTTAGCTTCATCACTAGTGAGCTGGATCACATCATCACCAAGGGAGAAGTTCACAGATGCATCTGCTTCAGAAATAAAATCAAAATCTTCATCTTCAGTTCCTGCATCTACCGAGGGTAGCCCATATCTAGCATCATCTCTAGTGAGCTCAGCAACTACATTAGCATCTGGGGTGAAGTTCAAGTCACCACCAGAATGCACAGGTGCATCTACTGAGGCACCTTTCTATCATCATCTTTGGTGAGTTCAGTATTCATATCATCATCATGGGTGAAGTCCGAGTTAACACCAGAATGCACAGATGTAGAACTAATATCTTCATCTTCACCTTCTTCCCCATCTACTAAGGGTAGCTCATTTCTAGCATCATCTGTGGTGAGCTCAGTTTCGACAACAGCATCTGAATGCACAGGTGAATGTTCACTACGACTGCCGTCCACATCGAGTGTAGCAGCATCAGTGTTGGGCATTTTACTTTCGTTGACAACGCTGTCGTTCTCCACCCCGGATAGAGAACCACCAGTTTGAACTGTTTTTGGATCTACAATCCTCTCAGACTCATTTTCTTTGGAGTCCTGATCATGTAGCAAACTTTCCGAACTTTCATCCACCTTATTCCTCTTGGGGGGAGGACCAGGAATATCAAAGGAATTATCAACATTATCCTCATCATAGATAGCTGAAAATCTGTTTGAGCTCCTGGGTGCATTTCCTGCTTCCTCTATGCTTTTTCGTTTTTCTTTGCCTAACCCTAGAATTCCTCTTTGATGTTTTGCCATCCGGTCATACAATTGACCAAATGCTATCACCAACGCTTTCAGGCTGCTCGACTTCCTGAGCGTTCATTGTGACAGAGCTCTCCGCAACGGCGGACTTTTCCGTAACTGGAGATCTCTTCCCTGTATTGGATTGAATTCCAGTTACATATTGTGAAGCAGTCCGGTTACTTCTTTCAGTCAGACCTTCTGTGTTTTCACGAGATTTACATTGCCATTTTTTGTGTCCTGGCTGACCACAACTTAGGCAGTTATCGTCAAATGGACAATCCTAAAACATGTGATTTTCATCTCCGCAGGTGTAACAGGCTTTAACCTGACCTTTATATCAGACAGGAAGTTTGAATTCTGCAAACATAACTGTAGAGAGAAGAGTGGTTTTGATGTCAGACATCCACACCTTCCTACTCCCAGTTTTGAAATCTCTGTCAAAAGTGTAGTACCCGTACCCAGGGCATTTTATTTTGACAATTACTTTCGTGGGTGCAATCTCCTCAAAGCCACCACACTGATCTTGAAAATCCAAGATACCGTTTGAGCGAAGAACATCTCTGGCCTGTTTATTTCGCAGTGTCACAATCCAGAGATCCTTTGTCACCTGCGCTAATCCGTCAAGGACTTTCGGCCCTGATTCGACAGACTCTCTCAAGGCACGCTAGACGTAGTGGGACCTGCATATGGCGTATACATATCACGCCTAGTAGCATTCGCTAGATCCTGTGTTAAATGTGACGATTTTAATCAACGTCACAAAACATTGTTGCAGAAACTTATAAAACAGGGCTACACCACCATGCGCCTCCACTCAAAGTTTCTCAAATTTGGCGATACATATCGCATGCTGATAGCAAAATACGAGCGTAGCGTGCAAGATCTATGGCGTTACGTTTCGTAACTTGTGTCTAATTCCGCTTAACCCGGGGCTAGGGGCCGTATGAACCCATGTACTTCAAGATCCTCATGGTGCTCATATGAACAGACACAATCAAAGCGTGACTGAGAAACATCATTCTTTAGATAACGACTTTACAACGAATATTATGGATTAAAAATACTGATCAGCGATACGGATTTAATTTTTTTGGAACATCATGATGTCTTGCTGGCATCAATGAAAACTGTTGACCGCTTCTCTTGCAGGAAACAAGCCTATGTTTATGTATACTGTGATTGTCTTTTTGAATTTGGTGCTAATACTGTTATATGGAATATGGAATAGGTCTTTGGGTTATGGACGCGGATATTCTCTAATGGACGACGGCTGAATTATGAATGACGGACCAGACGCTTGCAATTCGCTCCCCGCTAAAGGAGGAGAGACCTAGCTGGATATCATTTAGGAGGACGAGTTTGACCAGAAAATGTAGCGCACAATGTAGCACGTCAGACGAATCGATCAACCAAATTACAACACATATAAGGGAAGTGGGAAGAGGTGCCGACATACTGACTGCGTCACATGACTTCACAGAAGTCACATACCTTAAATATTTGGAAAGGAGAACGGTATGCTTACAACCACGATCATCTCAAGGTACTCCTTTCTGGGGTCTTTTCTCTCGCACCTGTTATGTTTTCTCCTCGACTCAGTTTTAACTTTCGAAGCTGGGCGGACGCGCATGCGTCAACTAACCGGAAGATAGCGACATCATCACGGTCTTTATCCAAACAGGCCTCTACCAGTGCAAACGATCTCTACTATCTGTACAACGATCACCACGAGCTATTATTACGGGTTTATGAGCAGTGATATGTATCAGTTTTAGCTTATTTTGCCAGGAATTTCGTTGAATTGCGTACAGGTAATGGTAGAGAGTGGGATCGCCCTAACCTGGCTTTATGATTTTGTTTTTATTGATTTCCCCTTTTTACCCCTCGGCCAAAATTTGGCCAAATGGTTTTGTCGCCGTCATGTACATCCGTCTGTCTGTCTGTCACATCTTTTTCGTCACCAAGATATCTTTAGAACGACTTACCCTAGGCACATCAAACTTGCAGTGCACATCCATATGCTCGTGACCCAGAACGCTATTGAATCTGGACCCGATTGGTTGGAAAATTTGGCGGTTATCTTTAATTTATGCGAAACCATCACAGCTTTCTCGTTACTAAGATATCTTCAGAACAACTTACCCTAGGCACACCAAACTTGCAGTGCACATCCATATGCCCGTGACGCAGGACCCTATTGAATCTGGGCCCGATTGGGTGAAAACTTTGGCGGCCATTTTTAATTTATGCGAAACAATTAATCTTCTGTATCTCGGGTACCATTTCGCTGTTCACTGTGAAACTTGATATAGATTATCGATGCATCAAGAAACTTCAAAGGAATGATCAAACCAGTTTCCCTGATTCGGTGGAAACCTTGGCGGCCATCTTTAATTGATGCGAAATCTTTAATTATGTATCTCTGATACAATTCCAGTGTTCTATACGAAACTTGGTTTTCAGCATCGAAGTATCAAGGGACTTGCAATGAATATCCACATCAGTTCCTCTGAGTGGCGGGAATGATGGGCGGCCATCTTTAATTTATGCAATATCATTTATGATCTCTATCTCTGATACTGTTAAATGCTCGATGTAAAATTTGGTATACATCATCGATGCATGAAGAGACTTATGTAATGGATACCGGTTTCTCTGATTGAACGGAAACCTTAGGGGTGATTTCTAACTGCAAAATTTCTGCTAATTTGTATATTTGTCACTTGACTGCTTGGTTGTTCTTGACATTTCGGTTCAAATTGAATACATTGCGAATGGCTGGAGCCCAGAGTCGAGGGGTTTTCTTATGCGCAGCTTCGTATAGAAATCTCCCAGAGTAGGCCTTCCGCCAATCTCCGTAAACTCAGATAAAATATCACGGAATATTATATCTGAATTCAGCCCTATTTAAATCCCGTGCGAATTTGAAACTACTATTGTTAGCCGATCAGGCGGATAGCTTGTGGAGACAATTTCAAAATCACGCTCACAGTAATTACACACGGTAGCACATGGTCTAGTATATAAATATTATCCTGAAAAAGTATTCAAATATGGCATCATTTCCAGACAGTGTGAGTGAAAAAACGTAAAGATCAAAGAGTTTACTCCCACCGAAAAGTATGGCTTTGTTAGGGGTAGAAAATATAAAAAGATTGTGCCCTGCGAAGATGTTAATGTCCGTTGAGTAGAATATTGGCGAACATTTCGCACGAAGTTTTCACAGCGTTACGTCTAGATGGTACATGTATTCCCATTTACCATCTTGGTTTACCTAGATTGGCCTACTGCAATACTATAAGCGTTGATAGAGATCGTTGTCAACTTCAGCACAGGAAAACAAGCATATCACGAACTCATGGTAGAGGTCGTTGTAAAGTGAATAGTGGTTTTGATTGGAATTCTTTCCCCAGTCGGTTCAAATTGAATACATTGCGAATGGCTGGAGCCCAGAACCGAGGGGGTTTCGATGCGCAGCTTCGTATATAAATCTCCCAGAGTAGGCCTACCGCCAATCTTCGTAAACTCAAAAGTTTTAGGCTTAATTATTTTATTTCCTTGGACAATAAGCCATAAATAAAGCGACAAACACAAATTAAAAAATAATAAAAAGACATCAAGCTTTAACTTGCACGTGCTATAAATCTAGATACTCTTGTGAGTATCCTGAGCTATAGGGTTTATAGAACTTTTCGGTGCTTGGTGGATTATTTTGCCTTGAATGGGCATGCTACTCTCAAACCTCTTAACAATTTGTCGCTCCACGAACTGGTAGATATGGTTTTATTACGGGTAGAGATCGTTTGCACTGGTAGAAATCTGTTTGCATAAACACCGTGATCAACATCACTTTCGCTATCTTCCGGTTAGTTGACGCATGCGTCCGCCCAAATTCGAAAGTTAAAACTGAATCGAGGAGAAAACAGAACAGGTGCGATAGAAAAGACACCAAAAAGGAGTACCTTGAGATGATCGAATTTGTAAGCATATCGTTCTCCTTCCCGAGTAGTTAAGGTATGTGGGGCGACATTTGGTTGGTCGATTCGTCTGCCGTGCTATATTGTGCGCTACATTTTCTGGTCAAACTCGTCCTCCTAAATGATATCCAGCTAGGTCTCTCCTCCTTTAATGGGGAGAACTACTAGGTCTAAAGGCACTCCAAATATCAATTGGCTTAGCGGCATTCAGCCCCAAAAGTTTAAGGCTCAGTGGTCTTTCCAACAGTTTGTTTACCTTAGCACTAAAACATAATTTTAGACTTCCACCTAGGGAACCGCACAACAAAACTCCCACCCAGGGAACTTCAGAAAAGATTAACTCGAACAATAAAAAAAAAATTAACAGTTGGAAACAATTATACAAATAGCCTGCGCTATATATTAAAACAGCGCCGTGGAATATCCAAAACACCCGTATGACAATATTATTTACAATACAGCGCCATCTACCTACACAAAAAAAATTGTGATCTAGGTCAACCAAGTCGGGCTGACCAAGACAAAATCGCCGCAAACAGCGAAAATCTGAGGAATCAACTTAAAATTTCACCATGCACAGATGCCATAAACGTTCACGAAAAATACTGCACAAGAAATCTGGGAATAATACCAGCTTTAAACCCCAGAAATACTCAAAATAACAGAGACGAATTTGCAAGTGCAAATGACTCAATCTGGCTACAGTTAATGGGGGAGTTCCGAATCACTTTTTACATCCAGACTGGTAGCGCTCGTTCTGTTACGAGTTGAGAGCGATAGTTGGTCTTATATTCTAGAAAAATCTGTCGTCGACAATTGTATGCAAGAATTTCTCCAATCGAGCTTGCCAGTCGATGAGAAAATGGCTTCTGTTTGAGTGCACCAACGCGGGCAGTTGCGAATCATTTTGGTGAGCTGCTGATCACGCCATCTAGCGGCCGTTACATGCACTGAGAATGGAATTTTTATCAGTCTATGAGTCACCTTCTTAATCAGCCATAGGCCGGTGAGGCCCGCGAAAAGATTTCAATGTTGCATTCGTCCAACCCTGTGAGCGATTTATTAACTCATGCAAATCAGACACCTATGGCGCACAGATCGAGCGTTGTCGAAAAGGCTCTGAACATGAATTCCAGCATGACGGAATCACGGTTTGAAAGCGCTCGTTACTGAGAATGCATTCCCTATAAACAGACGTCTTATCGCTTAGTTACTGCTGTTAAGTTTTCTTTTATATAAAAGCATAATATCCTCCGAAATATTGCAGATTTTCTCGTTATATAATATTTGTAACTGACTGTGACGGAATCACAGTGAAAGTCCTCCATTCTGACTAATGTTGATTAACGACATGATATTTGAGTGGGACAGCACTATAAAATGGCAGCATTAGATCTGCTCTGTTACAAGTAGGTACCCCTGCCCCTGCCCCTCCCCTCCCTTCCCTTCCCCGTCGTGATATAGCTGAAAAAATGTTGAAAGCGACGTTAAACCCTATTCACTCACTCACTCACTTGTTGATTACCTAAATTTTTGGCTGCTCTGTTTCGATCTGATTATTCCGATATGCCATCGCTTACTTTCAAACGGTACCTAAGGATGATAGAACTTTTTTCCTCGTGAGAAAAGAGTGATTCGGTCATCACAGAGGTTAAATCTAGTCCGTTACGAAATCACAAACAATCGTGACGGAATTACGAGTGTGCATTTTAAATCTTCTCGGTATACAATAGTTTCATTAATTACACATTTTCTCCAATACTCCATTATAAAAATTAAGACTGAATTCTTACTTTGTCCAATATGTATAGAGTTCTTGTCAAATGCATATATTTTCTGCAGATGGTTTTAAATAGTACACCTTTCAGTAAAATGCAAGTTTTCCTCCTTGACAATTTCGAATTTCCCGAGTTGATCAGGTTTATAAATCATGGGGAAAATGCTGTTGTTGGCGTGTTCCCGGAGATTATAGGAAGCGAATAGAAAAACTAATATATGCTAATATGGTCCACGAAAAATGTGAGGTGAATTAAGGCCTATTTGCGGAAAAGAACGTTTTTGGTGACGGGCGCTTTTATGTGGAAATCATGTGAAGTAGATTTTTGTTGGAGGTTGAACTCTTATTAAAAAAGTCTTTACAATGCGACCGAGTGACCAATCGGTCATAAAGTTGGTTTGCTGTTGTTGCCGTCGTGTTTCTGAGACCGTTCATTATTCACAGATTTCGAGTTATAAACGGCGCGTATTTCGTTGATTCGGAATTTACCTCTCTACAGTGGCATTATTTTACAATGCTGGTCAGTTAACCTTTATCGCAAATCATTAGATATTTTGTTTGACCATTAATATGATTCTATCACTCAAATATATGCTGAAATTGCCGCTTAAACACACCTTATTTCGCGTAGATTCGACACTGGAAAAATCGCATGTGTTTTTCGACCTGGTGTCAATTTGTCATTGCACAGTACCGGAAGTATTACGTTGCTCAATTGACCGGTGAAGATACAATGCAGGTCAGTTGTTTGACATTCATTTGAGTCCACAGAAACAGACGTTCAAATAAACCGAAAAATGATTTATACAGACTATTTATTTCAAGGAATATCAGGCATTAATTAGGAAAGTGATCCGCAACTCCCCCTTATTCGGAACTCACAAAACCACTGTACATCAGGGAACCAAATTACGTTTCATCCGTAAGGCAAAGAGGGCTCCACTGACACTCTCGGCTAAGCATTTTTTGCCAGAAAAACCCCTTCGAATTTGAGAAAAAATAGCTCCTGAATACTTATAATCATCCGCTAGATAGCATGTGCATATGTTACGAAGACAACGTCTAGCTGTGTCCATAGATAGCAACCTGTAACCATCTGGGTCATCTATACGCGGTAAGACTGACCCTGGGATCGTGTGTATCCATTCTCAGCCTACTTTTGGCAACTGCTAGAGGTAATTTCCTGCAATCAATATCACGTGACTTTGCCAGCCAATCAACTAAAGTCTACCGACGTAACCCCAACGTAACCCGCCATTTTCGAGTCATGTGCTGCCTTACTTGTTCAAAATTACATATCTACAACACCTTGGGTGATACGAAAGTTATTCATACCTATATCTTTTGTAAGCCCAGGCAATATCTGTTTCCGAAGTGGTATGAAAACCTGTAATTTATCAGATTGCTCCAGTCTGTCCTCCGCCGAATGACGGTCGAACAGAATCCGGTAAAGTACCGGATATCGCTCCGCGATAATGGAGACACACGATTCGCAAGCCATCTTATGGATGGCGAAGTGTACGCAAATGCATAGATAGCAAGGGGATATTTCAAGAAAACAAAGCTTAGCTGAGGTCAACGTTTAGCAGATACATATTTTGTTCAGTATAATCATTTTATGGAGAAAATAATCTGGTCACGTTTTGATTGTGATGATACCTCATAAGCCAACCAACTGAAATTACAAGCGTCTAGTCCGTCATTCATAATTCAGCCGTCGTCCATTAGAGAATATCCGCGTCCATAATCCAAAGACCTATTCCATATTCCATATAACAGTATTAGCACCAAATTCAAAAAGACAATCATAGTGTACATAAACATAGGCTTGTTTCCTGCAAGAGAGAAGCGGTTAACAGTTTTCAATGATGTCGGCAAGACATCATGATGTTCCAAAAATATCAAATTCGTATCGCTGATCAGTATTCTTAATCCATAATATTCGTTGTAAGGTCGTCATCTAAAGAATGATGTATGTCAGTCACGCTTTGATTGTGACTGTTCATATGAGCACCATGAGGATCTTCAAGTACATGGGTTCATACGGCCCCTAGCCCCGGGTTAAGCGGAATTAGACCCAAGATACGAAACGTAGCGCCATAGATCTTGCACGCTACGTTCGTATTTTGCTATCAGCATGCGATATGTATCGTCAAATTTGAGAAACTTTGAGTGGAGGCGTTTGGTGGAATAGCCCTGTTTTATAAGTTTCTGCAACGATGTTTTGTGACGTTGATTTAAATCATCACATTTAACACAGGATCTAGCAAATGCGACTAAGCGAGATATATATACGCCATGTGCAGGTCCCACTGGAATATTACTGTCCAGAAAGGGATAGTTTACGATGTCGAAATTGTAATCATCTCATTTGTCATAAAGTCGACGAGAGAATGCCCGCTTCATTTTTATAGAGATATAGATCTAAATATGATGTGCCTGTAGGGCTGTCTGTAGTTTCCTTCAAATCCAGTGAAGGTGGATATATATCCTTCACTGCGTCATTTATATAGCGATTATCCACAGCGAGAAGATCGTCTATATAGCGTTTGGTGAATGAGAAGGAACGGGCTTTGAATGAAGTGAAGTCATGAAGTTTGTGAAGTCATGTGACGCAGTCAGTATGTCGGCACCTCTTCCCACTTCCCTTATATTTGTTGTAATTTGAAAGCGCCTGCATATAGTAATATTCATAAGAGAACAGATACAGGTCAGCCAACAGGGGTGCACAATTAGGACCCATTGGAATACCTATATTCTGCTGATATATTATGTTGCCAAATTTCACATAGATATTTTTAATGAGGAATTCAAGCAACTCTATAAACAAAGAAACATCCCATGAATGATATCTCTTGTATGTAGTAGAGCTAAAGAATGCTTTATGGCTTCCAACAATAATATATCCACGATCAGTTTTCTTGAACACAGATACTATTAATGAACTTAGACGGTCAATAAGGTCCTGGTGAGGGATTGTAGTATAGAGAGTCGAGAAATCCCATGTGGATACATGTCTGTGCTTTATGTGACCTTTAGCATCAAGTTCTTCCGTAAGACATTTTGAGTTTTTCAATATCCACATACATTCAACGCCAGAGTTCTTAGAAAAAGTGGCGCAATACCTTTCCCAAAATGCTATCACCTCCTGAAGGGCCCTCGTCAATAGGGTTGAAAGAAGCTTGGTGGTGCAGCTTCTAGAACCAGCTATGAATCTAGCTTTGTATGGTCATGTATCCATTTTGTGAGTCCAGTATAGTTTTGGTATGTCGTTATGATTGGTTGGAAGACAAATACCTCTTTCCCTGAGAAACTTTTTGTGATTGTTAAATAAATCTTCCAGAGTAATTGCAGTTTGGGAGTAAGTAGACGTATTTGATGAAGATATGTCTACACTCCATTCTTTAGCCAGCACCTGGTAATAGTAATATTTACATATGAATATTATATTATTCGGAGCTTTGTCTGCTGCGACTATGACGAATTTACTCTGGAGATTTGATAGAACTTCTTGCGAATTGAGGTTTCTCAATACTTGTTTTGCTTGGGAAGAGTACTTCTATCAATATGGCGGATTGTTTCAACGACCTTGCTCTTGATGAGGTTCAGCCAATCAGTGAGTACTGTAGGTTCAACTTTTTCTCGCTTAGACCAATCAATAACGTACTGTTCCAATGCAGACAGGACTATCTTCTGGTCGGCCTTCAGATTTATTCTTCTTGGCTCTCTATATTCAGGTCCTTGCATCAGTAGTAATTTCAGATCCTTATCACTCACCACACTCACAATATGTTTGCATGGTGTATAGATAAAGTTCGACGATTCACAATCACAACTATAGCCTCCTGACGTGTATAAGTTCCAGTCAAACTCCTGGACAGCATTGGAGTAATTGAATATTTTGGTGGCTATAGATTTAGTATACTTATATGAAACGCAAGGAGGTTCTGTGAACTTAAAATAGTTTGGTACAGCGTTGCGTACGTCTGGATCATTCAGGATTCGAGGTAAATTAATGATGTCCAGTCCTTTATCTAAGTAGTTGAGTTTCAAGAAAAGCCGATCTTGAGATGTTTCGATCACAATACGGCCTGTTCGCGTGGCGCGAGTAATTAATGCCGAATACAAAGACCATTAGTGATTTATGGGATGTATTCAGGCATTAGTTTCTTAAGTTCAGCTCAGTGGGTTCAATTAGGTATAAGTGGAGTTTTCCACGAGAGACCGGGAGACTATACATTCTCAAATGATCACAGTAACAGGGATGTGGTGGAATGATTGATCACTATGTTTTTCCGAATTGTGTAAAAGGCTAGCGAGGGTCTTCATCAGATGATTTCTATCGCCGGTGTCTCAGATAAAATGTCAGTCTTCTAGGATAGGAAAGAAGTTAAAAAATAATGAATTCCTGAAAAGTTACAGCCCTCCAAATATATATTTGTTCTGTAGGAGAGGCCTCACATTCAGCAGTGTTTTTTAGATCATGCTTCAGATTCTCCAACAAATCTGTCTTAGGCGGAAGAGCAAATTGCAGATACCGCATGTACGGACCAGCGGTTTTTACATGATTAGAGAAACGAGCATGAAAGGTTCCTGTACTAGTTCACTGAGTAAATCAGTCAGAGGGTCTTCGAAGACACTTGAAATGCTTTACAGATGACAGCTGAAGTTGAAACTATTGCGCAGGGCCAAAATGGTCCTTTCCTTCTTGATGTGTGCCAAAGTGAGCAGTTTACTGTTGGGCTAGTCACTTACCAGAACGATACGAGAGTATATTAGATCGATTCTCTCCTGACGTCAAATCTCCAACACGAAGATCGCTTGGGTAACACAACCCTTCCCATGTAGTTTTTATTTTGCGACTTTGTCGAGCAGACGTACAACGTGAGAACTTGACTATTTTTGTAGATGACACCAGATGAAGGGCATCCATAAACTGATAACTATTTGCCCACGCATTAGTGATGGGGTCTTAAAGATTCAGGAATGTACATCTGTGATTCAATAGTGAGGAATCGAATTGTATGTGAAGAATCTGAACTGTTCAGTGGATTCCTCTGCTATACATGACTTTGTGTTCGACTTAACACAATTTGGTTTTCCCTGGAGTTGATGTTACCTTCTACGTTGGTGGGAGAAAATCCAGGCATTGCTCAATTCTAGATAAAGCAAATGAGGTTTCTCAGTAATGTAGAATAATTACCCAGTGTGAGCCGAGTCTGAAGGACATGTACTGCAAGACTGCGGATTATAGTATTCTTGGTGCATCTCTGTAACTATTCGTGTCATTGTCCAGGTGAAGACCGCGCAATATCATTGAAATGAAAATGGGTAAGTAACAGTCGTTTGTCTCAACCATGATATCGGACCTCCGATTCGACATTTGATGCCAATTCGTTGTTTTATATCAATGTTATGCATTCTCGTCATCTATTCGAAGATGCACTCATTCCGTAATTTCACAATGTTTGATACTGAGGTTAGATACATGTAGGATCATTTGATCAATATAATATTTTCCGGAATCGCTAAAGGCTGAGCTTGATTGTGTCTTCAATTAACGCATCGGCCTACGGATGGATGTTGCTTCGTTTATCCGTTGTCTGTCGCTGTTTCCAAATGATGAGAGGGTGAAAATACCACATCTTTGTGTAAAATCTCTGGATTGACACGAGCCACAATTTTGAGTTCGGTATCACCTGAAATAGGCGATAACAACAAGATGCCCAATATGGTTCGAAATAGCCCAGCCAACACTCCCTGTACTGATTCTTCCAATGGTCTTTTTAAAATCCGCAATACAATAGCTGGAAATGCACATTTATCAATACTCCTTGCCACTCAGCAAAAATGTTTGCATTTTGCAAATAGTCTGTACTCTCGCCAGGCAAGCATATTAGACAGGTCCCAGCCAAGAAAAGACTAACATTTTTTCCGGTCAAAGTTTTCTCAGTGGTTCCGTCATCCTTGACTTATGACCTTTCAATTTAGCAGAGGGGCCACCCTGGATTTGGCCTCAAATCCAATATGGCGGCCAAAATCCAAAATGGCCGCCAATACCCATAGAAGCTCACAATTTCCTGCTCGAAAATCAATTTTCTAACCACAAACTAGGTTTTTTTCTAGTCCTACGTAGGGTATGAATAATTATTTAAAAAATTCAATATGGCCGTCAAAATCCAAAATGGCGGCCAATGTCCATTGAATCACACATTTTCCTGCCATAATATGTAGAGATGGACCATCCTTGGTCCGAATGCGCCCTGTGGGGTGTCATCTTGTAACCCCCGGGGTGTAGACCACGATTTGATGGATATCCATGTCATCTGTGACGTCATCGGTGACGTCATCAGTACGAGTAGTAGCGAAAGCGGGCATTTTGGGGGTGCGTGGGGGTGTGTTTGGGGTAAAGATGGACCATCCTTGGTCCGAATGTGTCGTGTGGGGTGTCATGTTGTAGCTCTCGGGTTGTAGACCACGACTTGAGGTTTTTCCATGTCATCTGTGACGTCATCGGTGAAGTCATCAGTACGGGTAGTAGCGAAAGCGGGAGTTTCGGAGGTGCAATGGAGTGCGTTTGGAGTAGATGACGGCATTTTTTTCCATCCAGCTACCTGATAGAGTTACCTGTGAGTGTGAGTGTATGCGCAGGGGATTCCGACTGGACTAATGTATCGTCTGTTTCATCATTTTGCGCATGCGCAGTCTGGCCGTAGTATAGAAAGCAGGCATTTTGGGGATTCGTGGAGGGTTTTTGAGTGATTGAGGGACCATCCCTGGTCAAATGGACCGTGTGGAGTATCAGTGTGAAGCTCTCGTGGGTCCAACTGACTTGTTTTCATTTTAAGTCGCGCCAATCTGCGCATGCACAGTTGGGGTGTAGTAAGTAAAGTGGTCATTTTGGGAGATGCGTGGGGTCTGTTGAGTGATTAGGGACCATTCTTGGTCCGAATGCCTCGTGTGAGGTGTCAAAGTGAAGCTTTCGTGGTGTACACCATGGCTTGAGGGATGCCCCTGTCATCTGTGACGTCATTCTTGAAGGCATCAGTAGGAGTAGTAGCCAAAGTGGGAATTTTGGGGGTGGGAATTATGGTGTTTGGGACCATCCGCGGTCCGAATGCTTCGTGTGAGGTGTCATCCTGTAGCAACACCCACCAACGACAAGCTCAATGCTTCAACGCCCTGGTGAATTAGCCCTGAAGCCCTGCGCGCCTATACGTAGCTCTACGGGTGTAGTCCGTGATAAATACTATTCTGATTGGTTAGTCCAAAATTAGAGCAACAACAACAACAACATCAACGATAACAGGTCAATCCATTTATTAGCCCCTCCATCACAGCACATCCACGCTAAGGGAACCACTATGGGTGTGTTTACAATTCACTTATGCTATTGTCCGTGTATTCAGAAGTTCATTGTTCTGATCTCAGAATGATGAGGGACACGAGTTAATCCCTATATGTACAGACACCACCACACATCACTATTACCACCACCACACACCAGTTCTTCCACCACCACACACTACAACACACCACAGGCGTCAGGCGTCAACGCCCGGTGGTGGTGGTAGCTCCCATGTGGCAGAGTTCTTGGATCGGAGCTCTTGGAGCTCAAAGCTTGTGGAGCTCAGATCTCGGAAGTGATGTCATCGCACGCATGTGCACGTACCTGTGGTGCACCCTGTACACTATAGCCATTAGAGAATAGGGTACACCAGGGTGCGGGTGTGGTGTGGTGTGTGGTGGTGTCTGTACATATTAGGATTAACTCGTGTCCCTCATCATTCTGAGATCAAAACAATGAACTTCTGAATACACGGGAAATAGCATAAGTGAATTGTAAACACACCCATAGTGGTTCCGTTAGCGTGGATGTGCTGTGATGGAGGGGATAGTAAAAGGATTGACCTGTAATATTTGATGATGTTGTTGTTGTTGCTCTACTTTTAGACTAACCATGAATCAGAATAGCACTTATCACGGACTACAACCGTAGAGCTACGTATAGGCGCGCAGGGCTTCGGGCTAATTCATCAGGGCGTTGAAGCATTGAGCTTGTCGTTGGTGGGTGCTGCTACAAGATGACACCTCATACGACGCATTCGGACCACGGATGGTCCATTTCTACCCCGAACACCTTCCCTCACCCCGCCAAAATATCCAATTTGGCTACAACTCCTACTGAGGACGTCAACAATGACGTCACAGATGACCCGCATATCGCTCAAGTCGTGTTCCACACCATGAAAGCTTTGCTTCGACACACCACACGACGCATTCGGACCAAGAATGGTCCCTCAATCGCTCAAACACATCCCCACGCACCTTGAGAATGACCACTTTACTTACTACCCCACAACTGCGCATGTTCAGATTGGCGGGACTTTCAATAAAAAAACATGCCAGTCTGGCTCTACCCCACGAAAGCTTCACTAGGACACCTCAATCGGGCCATTCGGATCAAACATGGTCCATCTCTACCCCAAACACCTTACTTCACACCCCCAAAATTCCCACTTTGGCTGCTACTCCTACTGATGACGTCAAAAATGACGTCACAGATGACAGGGACACCCCTCAAGTCATGGTCTACACCAGGAAAGCTTCACTTTGACACCTCACACGAGACATTCGGACCAAGAATGGTCCCTCATCACTCAACAGGCCCCCACGCACCTCCCAAAATGATAACTTTACTTACTACACCCCAACTGCGCATGCGCAGATTGGCGCGACTTAAAATGAAAACAAGCCAGTTGGACCCACGAGAGCTTCACACTGATACCCCACACGGTCCATTTGACCAGGGATGGTCCCTCAATCACTCAACAAACCTTCACGAATCCCCAAAATGCCTGCTTTCTATACTACGGCCAGACTGCGCATGCGCAAAATGATGAAAACAGACGATACATTAGTCCAGTCGTATCTCACTCACTCGCGCGCATACACTCACACTCACAGGTAACTCTATCAGGTAGCTGGATGGAAGAAAATGCCGTCATCTACTCCAAACGCACTCCATTGCACCTCCGAAACTCCCGCTTTCGCTACTACTCGTACTGATGACTTCACCGATGACGTCACAGATGACATGGTCGTGGTCTACACTCCGCGAGCTACAACATGACACCCCACACGACACATTCGGACCAAGGATGGTCGATCTTTACCCCAAACACACCCCCACGCACCCCCAAAATGCCTGCTTTCGCTACTACTCGTACTGATGACGTCACCGATGACGTCACTGATGACATGGATATCCATCAGATCGGGGTCTACACCCCGAGAGCTACAAGATGACACCCCACAGGACGCATTCGGCTCAAGGATGGTCCATCTCTACATATTAGGGCAGGAAAATGTGTGATTCAATGGACATTGGCCGCCATTTTGGATTTTGACGGCCATATTGAATTTTCAGACCAATTACAAATCATTCCAAAATTAAATAATTATTCATACCCTACGTAGGACCAGAAAAAAACTTAGTTTGT
>JAVTVY010023347.1:0-88427 GCA_036873755.1 Hanleya hanleyi
GACTGATACTTCATGGCCTGGACCTATTGTCCCACCCATAGCAGGCTGATGTTTCATGGCCTGGACCTATTGTCCCACCCATATCAGACTGATATTTCATGGCCTGGACTCGCTGTCCCACCCTAATAGCAGGCTGATATTTCATGGCCTGGACTCAATGTCTCACCCTTATCAGACTGATATTTCATGGCCTGGACCTATTGTCACACCCATATCGGACTGGTATTTCATGTCCTGGACTCACTGTGCCACCCTTATCAGACTGACATTTCATGGCCTGGACTCGCTGTCCCACCCTTATCAGACTGATATTTCATGGCCTGGACCTATTGTCCCACCCATATCAGACTGATATTTCATGGCATGGACTCACTGTCCCACCCTTATCAGACTGATATTTCATGGCCTGGACCTATTGTCCCACCCATATCAGACTGATATTTCATGGCCTGAACTCACTGTCCCACCCTTATCAGACTGATATTTCATGGCCTGGACCTATTGTCCCACCCATATCAGACTGGTATTTCATGGCCTGGACTCACTGTCCCACCCTTATCAGACTGATATTTCATGGCCTGGACTTCTGTCCCGCCCATATCAGACTGATATTTCATGGCCTGGACTCGCTGTTTCAGCCATATCGGACTGATATTTCATAGCCTGAAAGTAACTTTCCCAGTCCTATCGGGCTGATATTTCACAGTCTGGACACAACTGTCCTGCCTAAAATAAGGCTGATATTTCATGGCTTGAGTTTACTCCAGTCAGAGGGTGTTAGACCGGTGACAGCAGGAGGTTACAAACTCTGACAAGAGGAGAATACATGGAGGTGTCTGGCCTTTCAATTGTCCCAGCCATTGTCACTCGGTCTGAGCATAATGTCCCATCACAGAATCATTATAAATATTGTCCACATATACATGTATACACATGGACTCCTCAGCTGTATCACTGCGCCCATCATCTCAGCAAGTGATAGAGTGCATAAAGATCCCATTAAAACAGCAAGGACTATGCACAATGCAAGCATTTTTACACATGTGGCATATGCTGTGATGTGGTGACCTTGTGCTAAGGCAAGTTTTACTGGGACAGCCAAGGAGACCTGGTGTGGCCCAGGACAAAACAGGCTTGACTGGTAGAACACTGGGCCATTCTACACAAACCTGTGGATCAAGCTCTCTCCGGTGCAGTCACGTCCAAGACTCCGTTCAGAGCTGAAGCTCCCAAGCGCGCCCGCCGCCACTGTGTACATGTACAGAGAAAAGTTGCTGTGCAGTTTTTAATTCCCAACGGCTGTTTAACTGTTAATTAAGGATTGGCTGGGGCTGTCGGGCTGGCTATATAGGAGGGAGCTATATACTGTTAACCTGTACCGGAGTTTTAAGGATCGGGAGAAATATTCTCAGCTTTGTGACCCCTGTTAACTCGACCTCTTGCTCAGTTGGGAAATATTTCTGAAGCCAAGTTCAGAGGACATTGAAGATTAGAGACCAGAGGGAGGTCGATTTTGCTATCTCTGTCGAGAGCTTGGAGTGATATGCGCTGTTGTAATTCTATTTTTTCCATGCTGAAAGTTTTATTCGTTGGAATTTCTTTATAACTTTCCAGCCAGCATTATTAAAGTTTCTGATAATAATCTGGTTATCAAATTGAACAAGTTTACTAATTTCCGACGAAAATCATTCACTGTGAAATAGAAGAAGATTCCCACCTTGGAGTGTTGGTGGAGTTCTGTTCTAACTCCTTGGATTTTACAAAGTTTTGGGATTCTACAACATTAAGGACCCTGGAGTTGACGGCACAGTTAGGCTTGCTACAGCCGTCAGTACAGGTCCTACCATCTGGACTGCCTCTGTCAGTACAGGCTGCTTCAAATTACATGGTAAAGTTTGTCTATCTGTCTATGTACACGTTTATGTTGCCATTTGCTACCACATTATACAATACCGTTGAATATTTCATTTATTGTACACTATAGAATGTTGCATGTGTTTCGTTCGCGAAAGGCAGAGTTTAGTGCTAACACGTGTGTAAAGAGGCAGGGCATATTTATGACAACAACAACAGAAGCTGTGGCGTGACATTTAGGTGTGCATTGAAAGTGCTGGATTTTGAGCACGCAATTAACCAAATAATAGGGCCGTAAGCTTGCCTTAGTATGTAGTTTCGCTCACACTTGCATGTAGGTGATGAAATTCATTAGAGGGACGTATCAAAATTCAAAGCAAATATGGAAGTGATTGAATGCCAATAGCATGATTGAATGCTAATATAGAAGTGATTTCATGCTAATATGGAAGTGATTTCATGCTAATATGAAAGTGATTTCATGCTAATATAGAAGTGATTGAATGCTAATATGGAAGTGATGAATGCCAATAGCATGATTGAATGCTAATATGGTGATTGAATGCTAATATGGAAGTGATTGAATGCTAATATGGAAGTGATTGAATGCTAATATGGAAGTGATGAATGACAATAGCATGATTGAATGCTAATATGGTGATTGAATGCTAATATGGAAGTGATATGGAAGTGATTGAACGCTAATAGAGTGATTGAAGTATTAAAGAGTTTACCCCACATACATGTACATGTATATTTAATGTCAATAATTATTATGATATTAAACTGAAGGTTGTCAATGATTCAGGTCATATGTGCACAATAGAGGAAATATTAAACTGGTCTATTCAAATAACGGATATACATGTATATATTTATTTTCTTTGGATATAACATCAGCTTTGGAATGAATCAATGAACAAGTTAAAAATGAAATGAATTTTATCTAGATCTTGATATAAAACTGATTAAAC
Source organism: Hanleya hanleyi (assembly GCA_036873755.1). Taxonomy (NCBI): domain Eukaryota; kingdom Metazoa; phylum Mollusca; class Polyplacophora; order Lepidopleurida; family Hanleyidae; genus Hanleya; species Hanleya hanleyi. The sequence goes on from JAVTVY010023347.1 coordinate 2,829, forward strand.
TATGACCCTGATATGTACACTGCATACTGGCCATATTGAAATATTTGGCTTTCACAACCCCAGTATTTTATCCCAATACCTGTCCAATACTACTCAGTTAGTAAATTGAAGACGAAGATTAGCTGCTAATAAAATGACACTGAATAAAAATTGTCATCGATCAACACCATGTTACTTTGATCGGGGTAATATTTGGGATTAAGTTAGAAATCAGGGTCACATCAGTTGGCGGATTATGGAAGGATTTTCTCTCCAGAGTTCGCTGACTTTTGATTAATTTCTCTTGAGGGTGGTAGGAGACGGGTTATGTCCCATAAGTACAGATTATCGTTGAGGGGGCATAATTTCTCTACTGACATGTCCAAACAGAGCCGCTGGTTCACCAGGGGCAATCACTGTGCAGTGTGGCGCCCTGTACATGATATTTACAAGTAGTGGCTATAAACTGGTACATGTGACAATGTTTGTTTTAAATATTAGGAAAGGAATTGCCCCTTAGCGGGGCGGGTTTCTGGTTTCTGGCATGGTGCCAGGTGATCACCCCAACTGCTATCATGACTATAGCGGTGTACTTAAGGTATGCTCATTGTGCAGATCGAGGCTCTAGTTGAGATCGACAGTGCCATTCAACGCCCGCTACCTGAAGAAAAGTCGCTATTGACGCGGACTTGTGAATGACGCTCAGCTATGTTAAATATGTCTGCTATTGTACCTTCATAATGCCCAGAGGTGCAGACTAACATGCTGAGGCGAACAATACCAGCACGAATATATAGGCCTGTATAATTGAAAAAAAAAAATAAAAGAAAACACACGCACGCACTACACACTACACACACATGTTGTATAAATGTTTTTCTCTATCATCAATATGGAATTATTCTCTCGAGAATTATATGTTTTGAGCCATATCATAGATAAAGATTTCTCCAGGTCAAAATTTTAATCAGCAAAGTGTGACAATTAACTACAAATTACATTACACATCAACAGGTGTAAAGATCAATTACGGCGACGTGAAAACTAAGGTGTAAGGAATGTGTCGGTGAGAGCTAGATGACCAGTTCAATGTAATTCCCACAGAAAACAGATAAGGCAATGACAGGGATATAATGTTGAAGCTTTATTTATGCACCTGTGGTATTCAATTGATCAATTAATTAGAACTTAATGAATATTGTTTCATTTTCAGGGGTGGGGTTAGGTGGGGTGGCATGTGCATAATTATAGGTTGCCCATAATTGATTTCATGGATATCTTTAGATGCTCCAGGTATTAAAGAGAGTGTGTGTGAGTATCTAAAAGTCTATTACAGTTACATAATATATAGATAATGCGGTAATGTGGATCTTGACAAGCTGACATTGGGACACCAGTGTTAAGGGATTGAATTACATTATTGAATCAGTCCGTGTAACATTACTAGGGTATATACATTTACCAAACCCCTGATCATATATCAACAGGATCAGTGTAGGATCACCAGAGTTAATCTACTCAAATATTAATCCATGTTATTGGTTAATCCTGTCATATAAGGAATCGGATTAATTCAGGATTAACAAAATCAATCCTTCTCATCATGTGGATTAAAATACAACAAATTTAGTCAAATTTCTCTATGGAATATTTATGCCCCCCCTCTAACTAGAGGGGGGGCATATAGCGATCGCTTTGTCCGTCCGTCTGTCCGTCCGTCTGTCCATCCGTCTGTCCGTCCGTCTGTCCGTCCGAATTTCTTGTCCGCGCGATATCTCGGTTAATAATTGATGGACAGGATTGAAACTTGCACGGAATGTGGCCAGTGGCTCATAGTTGTGCAGCGTCGAGTTTTTTCCGAGTTCCGGTATCATTTTCAAGAGTTATGGCCCTTTTTCTGAAATCTCTGTGAATGGGACTTGTCCGGGATGGATCTTGGTTAATATTGTATGAACAAGTATGAAATTTGCATGACATGTGGTCAGTGCCCCACAGTTGTGCAGCGTAATGTTTCTCCCCGTTTCGCCTATATTTTCAAGAGTTATGGCCCTTTGTTCCTGAAATCTCTGTGAATTGGGACTTGTCCGGGCTGGATCTTGGTTAATATTGTATGGACAATTATGAAATTTGCAGGGTATGTGGTCAGTGCCCTGTAGTTGTGCAGCGTGAAGTTTCTTCGCGTTTCGCATATATTTTCAAGAGTTATGGCCCTTTGTTCATCAAGTCTTTGTGAATTGGGACTTGTCCAGGCTGGATCTCGGTTAATATTGTATGGACAAGTATGGAATTTGCAGGATATGTGGAGAGTGCCCTGTAGTTGTGCAGTGTGAAGTTTCTCCGCGTTCATCAAACCTAAATGAATGGGATATATTTATTTGTCCAAAGCACATGTATGCCAAAGTAGATCACATAGGTCCTGAAGTATGAAATTGCCCCTAAAAGAGTGAATTGGATGCAAAATTCAAAGTTCACGATCGCTTCATAATTTCACCACAGTATACTCCCAAGGAATGTAGGTCTCATAACCAGGTCATATTTGACGAAAGCCCCGGGCGGAATATGTACATATATTATGCGAGGCATGCCGAAAAAAGTGACTGAAACAGAATTTTTATAATTTAGCCAAATTAGGCCTCCACAGACCAATACAAAACAGAACAATGGTGGAGCAGTGTCGGATTAAAGCGGAAGGGGGGCATACAATTGAGCAATCTCTGATTGCTTCCTTGCTGCGTTTTAATATTACATTTGAAATGTGTGGTTTTTAAGGCGATATATTGTCTGAACTTTCATGTAAGTTTATATTGTTCAAGCCATAAATATTACCGAGAAGCCTCTGGGTTATTATCCTTTTTGTACCCTGACATACTACAGGTGACCGCTAGCCTCACACCGCTGCACCGACAGGGTTCGAGCCCAGCTGGTCCTTGTGTGGAAGTTTGTCAGTTACTTGCAGATGCATTGGGCGGTGGTTCTCTCTGGGTACTCCAGCTCCCTTCACCAACCCTTCACCAACCAAACTGACTGTCACCATATGAGTGAAACAAAATTGAGTGTGACATTAAGACAAATCCCCCCCCCCCACCCCGTCTGACATACTATTTTTCTTCTTTGCTTCTTGACTCTTACATGAACTTTCACTCTTTTCTGAAACATATTTTTTTTAATCTGGCCTTTATATCCTTTAAAGCTATGCATACTTGCATGTATGAATATTATGGTATTACAGTTGTATTGAGTACATTAGCACCTCATTCTTAACTTATTATAATCCTGTTGAAAGGTCATCAACTGTTTCTGCTCTGTTGAGCTGCCTGGTGACATTTATACTGGCACCGTATAATATCATCTGCATACAGATTGATGATTGATAGAAAGCTCGGGGGTTATTGTCCCTAATGTTGTGCCATAACGACCTGGGGGTTATTGTCCTTAAGCTTGCTCCAAAGGAAAGAGCTGACTGAATGTTAAGGTCCGGTGCTCGTCAATAAGGAAAATTGTGTCAATGGCAGTTGAGTTGTACAGATAGAGTTTCATAGTTCATATATAAGCCATGTACTGCATACCTATTTTGTCTCCATTCTGGGATACAAAATGGTAGAATGCTACCCAGGTCCAGATTCAGATATACATTTGAACCAGTTGTAGGTTAGTACAGCCAATGCCTTGAAGGTCTTGCGAAGACGTTATATATGGAACTGGTGTTGTCCTTGCTTGGTGCTCAGTAGGAAGAGGATAGATCAAGGACTGGCTGTCTTGGTGTCAGAATAATTAATATGTCTGGGTCACGGTGATATGACTGAAAAATTGTTTCAATTCTACTCGCTCGCTTTCTTGTGCATTTTGCATGATACATGTACATATATACATGTAGGGGAAGCTGAAATTATATGTGTGGGTGAAGCTAATGGGTGGCTATCCAATAAAGTGTGGTGCTCTGACAATATGGGGCAATCAAGATGCTCCAATGGAACCTCAAATAGACCAGTGCACATTTATCTTAGATTATAAGACATTGCAGAGTGTAATCATTATATGTGCATTTGCCTTTTTTTTTGCACTTTGCAGCCATATGACATTATGGTGTAATGTTCAAAAAAAAAAAAAAAAGAAAAATGATTTGTAATTTACAGGATGGAATTTCTGTAATGCACGTATGGTAATCCCTCTAATAATTGAATCCTTTCAAAATTCAATCACTCCCAATATTGGCGACAAAACTCAAATCAGTTGTTCTAATAAATTTGATCAGTCTCTGAAATCATTGGAATATTATGAAGAATTAAAACATTATCCCCATCATTTTATACCATTTTGTCAATTTTTTGTTCTAGTAAATTTGATCACCCCCAGAGTTTATGGCAGGGAATTTCACTTCCTGTGATTGCATTATTGGAGATATAAAGATTATGACAGAAGTCTGTTTGTTGTTGTATTTTACATTGTTATTGGTAGTATACATCCGAACCAATCTCTCAAAAGCTTTGATGCATTGTATGTATTTGCAAAATTGTTTTATCCACAAAATTTGCGTGACATTTGCGGTTCCTAATCGACAGCATTGCCTGTGGCAATATTAGACAGAATTTAGGGCGTTGAAATCAGATCAAATTCAATTAATGCAGAGCAACATATATAATCTTGCAGGATGTCATGGGTGTGGAATGGACTTGGAACCAGGTCATGGGAAATACATGTAGCTTATTCGAAGCTTCGCCACAGGGGTAAAAATTCTCCTGATTAGTGCTAAATGTTTGTGTCAATCTGTTTCACATACATGTGAAGTAAGTAGTAGAATGGTGAACTCATCTGGGAACATAATCTGCTTAACTAAAGTCCTTTCAATCAATTCACGTGAATGTTTCATATTTGCTGTAAACATTATTAAGTTGAAAAAATCATGGGTGTCACCAGAGAGGGTCGTTTCCTATGCTTACTTATTAGAGAGCCCAGTAGTTTTCTGACCAACATAGGAAATTAACATAAATTTGAGCCCGGAGAGGGGGTTGTTCACACCCAACGACCCCCTTCATGACGCTCTTGATAAATCTGATGTATCCTGGGAAATTATTTCATGAGCTCTAGTAGCTTGTGAAGTAAATTCTCAATGTAAATATATATAATCTCATCAAAAAAACAAATACCCCGAATTGTTTATTCGATTATTTGTCTGCATGTGCAAGAGCATTTGGGTCAGAGAGCCAGCGTCTGCATTCTGTGCCCTTTTGGTTGGGGAATCTCCCTCTGCAGGTGGTCGCCATGAGGAATTCTACTTGTAAAATTTTCAGTTGAAATTGATTTGTGAAAATTTGTGTATTTGCAGACGTATACGTCCCGAGCCATGCCGGCTGCCAGCCCTAATACAACCAGTAGTCAATCTAGTACACACAGCCAATCTACGATGGAACAGCTCAGCAAGACCAACCTGTATATCCGGGGACTTTCAGGGAACACGACAGACAAAGATCTGGTCAACATGTGCCAACCGTAAGTTCCTTCATCACAAATTGACAGTCTGAATTTACCACTATGTCCTAACTTTCATCCAATCAAAATTTTTCCAACCATACTCCACCATGACTCATTCCAAATCTATTCGATATTCTGAAGAACACATGTACATGTATACACATGATTAAAACTGAGCCACATTTATTGTCATCCAATCAAACAGTTCTTTCTGGTCCAATCAATGAGACTGTTACATCCTCCAACCGAATAGCTTAATGCCTCATCTAATCAAAACCTGTGTTACAGTAGTCTACTCCTACAAGGTCAGGTCATCTATATTTTCATATTTTTTTATTTTCATATGTAACGTATTCTCAACCAGAAATTTTAACTTGCCCAATGAATTAGTATATTGCTGTAAATACAACATTGTCCCAACAAGGATTACTACTTGCAACTACAGAATTATATTATGGGCTATATGCATCAATGTACTGTGTCCTATCGGTTTTCACCATCTATAACAAATTTTTCATTGCCCTATGAAATCTGCCTGAATACCTCTAGATTAAATAAATGTCACATGTCTCATGCAGTTTGGACAATAAATATTGTGCTCTGTGTTAATACATTAAAGACTATCCCTATAGCCATTTAGATGATGACAATCCAGTTAACAATCAAATGAAATACAAGGTGTGATAGATCATATCTTGTTAAATAATCTGGGATCATTTCTATATTGGGCCCACATGCTCAACCGGTTATTCAATGGAAAAAACTCTTTCGAACAATATTGCGTTTACTGACACAACAGCAATTAGTGAAAAACCTTCACTGATAAAATAAATGGAGATGATTTGAGGGAAAAATTCTTCAGACAATTCTATTATCTTGTAATGTAAATTTGCAAGAACACTTACTTGGTCGTCAAGGTGTGCAAACCCTGTGTGATCATTTAAGTTTGTGAGAACTTTTTATGGGTCTATAACTTAAGGACTGCAGATCCTCTATAACCCTGAGAGTTCGCAAGAACATTTTCAGAGTCTAGAAGGTGTGTAGATCCACTATAATCCTTTGAGTTTGTTCGAACATTTTCTGATTCAATAAGGTGTGAAGATCCTCCATAAACCTGTAGATTGTAAGAATATTTTCTCAGTCCTGTAAGTTTGCATAAAAAACCCCAACAAATTCCTAAGTCTATAAGGTGTGCAAACCCTCTATAATCTTGTAAGTTTGCAAGAACATTTTCTGTGTCTATAAGGTGTGCAGACCCTCTATAATCCTGTAAGTTTGCAAGAACATTATTTTCAGTCTATAAGGTGTGCAGACCCTCTATAATCCTGTAAGTTTACAAGAACATTTTCTGTGTCTATAAGGTGTGCAGACCCTCTATAATCCTGTAAGTTTGCAAGAACATTTTCTGTGTCTATAAGGTGTGCAGACCCTCTATAATCCTGTAAGTTTGCAAGAACATTTTCTGAGTCTATAAGTTCTGCAAATTCTCTGTAATCCTATTTGTTTATAAGAATGTTGTCTTGGGCTATAATTAGGCGTGTAGACCTTTTATAATCCTGTAAGTTTGCATGAACATTTTTTGAGTTCTAAAGTGTACAGACCCTCTGTAATCCTATAGAGTCTATATAAGGTGTTTAGACTCGCTATTATTTTGTAAGTTTTCAAGAGTATTTTCTTGGTCTGCAATGGGTTCAAGCCCGCTATGAAGGTGCGAGTTTGCAAGAACACCTTCTTAGTCTATAGGGTATTCAGATCCTCTTGTAAGTCTGCTAGTCTGTATGGTGTCGAGTCCCCTGTTATTGTTTGAGTCTATAAATTGTTCAGACCCCTCGGCAAATTATTTGGGATTGCATGAACATTTTCTGAGTCGATCTATCGTGCATTTCCCTCCATTTTCTGTAAGCTGGTTGTTCAGGGTCTCTGTATTTATATTGTAAATGTCAGATATATTGCTGGTTTAAGATGTAATGCTCCAGTTCAACTGCCATGTACTGTTTGCAGATTATTTCATTTCTACCCACCTGCATGTAGTTTTGATCTCTAATTTTGATTATTATACCATCCTAATGTTGATCATTATACCCTTCTAATGTTGATCATTATACCCTTCTAATGTTGATCATTATACCCTTCTAATGTTGATCATTATACCCTTCTAATGTTGATCATTATACCATCCTAATGTTGATCATTATACCCTTCTAATGTTGATCATTATACCCTTCTAATGTTGATCATTATACCCTTCTAATGTTGATCATTATACCCTCCTAATTTTGATCATTATTCCCTCCTATGTTGATCATTATACCCTCCTAATTTTGATCATTATTCCCTCCTATGTTGATCATTATACCCTCCTAATTTTGATCATTATTCCCTCCTATGTTGATCATTATACCCTTCTAATGTTGATCATTATACCCTTCTAATGTTGATCATTATACCCTTCTAATGTTGATCATTATACCCTTCTAATGTTGATCATTATACCCTTCTAATGTTGATCATTATACCCTTCTAATGTTGATCATTATACCCTTCTAATGTTGATCATTATACCATCCTAATGTTGATCATTATACCCTTCTAATGTTGATCATTATACCCTTCTAATGTTGATCATTATACCCTTCTAATGTTGATCATTAATCCTTTTTGATCATTATTCCCTCCTATGTTGATCATTATACCCTCCTAATTTTGATCATTATTCCGTCCTATGTTGATCATTATACCCTCCTAATTTTGATCATTATTCCCTCCTATGTTGATCATTATACCCTTCTAATGTTGATCATTATTCCCTCCTATGTTGATCATTATACCCTTCTAATTTTGATCATTATTCCCTCCTATGTTGATCATTATATCCTCCTAATTTTGATCATTATTCCCTCCTACATGTATGTTGATCATTATGTTGATCATTAACCCTCCTTAATGTTGATCATTAACCCCCCTTAATGTTGATCATTATACCCTCCTATGTTGATCATTATACCCTCCTAAATGTTGATCATTATACCCTCCTAAATGTTGATCATTATACCCTCCTTAATGTTGATCATTATACCCTCCTATGTTGATCATTATACCCTACTAAATGTTGATCATTATACCCTCCTAAATGTTGATCATTATACCCTCCTAAATGTTGATCATTATACCCTCCTTAATGTTGATCATTATACCCTCCTATGTTGATCATTATACCCTACTAAATGTTGATCATTATACCCTCCTAAATGTTGATCATTATACCCTCCTAAATGTTGATCATTATACCCTCCTTAATGTTGATCATTATACCCTCCTATGTTGATCATTATACCCTACTAAATGTTGATCATTATACCCTCCTAAATGTTGATCATTATACCCTCCTAAATGTTGATCATTATACCCTCCTTAATGTTGATCATTATACCCTCCTATGTTGATCATTATACCCTACTAAATGTTGATCATTATACCCTCCTAAATGTTGATCATTATACCCTCCTAAATGTTGATCATTATACCCTCCTTAATGTTGATCATTATACCCTCCTATGTTGATCATTATACCCTACTAAATGTTGATCATTATACCCTCCTAAATGTTGATCATTATACCCTCCTAAATGTTGATCATTATACCCTCCTTAATGTTGATCATTATACCCTCCTATGTTGATCATTATACCCTACTAAATGTTGATCATTATACCCTCCTAAATGTTGATCATTATACCCTCCTAAATGTTGATCATTTCCCTCCTGCATGCAGTATCAGAATAGTCCTGGTACTCATTAATTAATATAAGGTAATTAATTGGCTCTGATTCATCAGGTGGTATGGAGGTCAAATCAGTTAAGGTCGCCCAGTGCAGTAATCGGCAAGATCAAAAAATTAATATATAACAATTAACATAGACGTGATTGAATTGTGTTTATGCCTCATTAGCCGTAATTAGCATGAGCGTTAATGATGCTATTATACTTTTCCTTCCATAGAATGTTCAGTTCTAACTGCAGCCATTATATTAAAGGTCCATGTTATCCTGAGCAAAAACAGTTACCCATGCACTTGTCATTGTCTGCAAAGGATATAAAGAGCAGTTCCTATAAGTCTTACAAACAAAACTAAAGTTCCTACTCATTAAGGGATACGCTTTACAATGGAACATTTCAGAAAATGTTTCATGGGATATTTTGTTGCTGGAACACCACTCATTGGTTGTTTGTATATTCCAACAAAGTAGGCTCTCATTTGCAAATTGTCCAGTAATGAGTGGGTCAGTGAGTCCATCCGTCCATCCGAATCCTTTCGTCGGCAAAATAAGGAGAACCGTTGACATTAGAACCTTGGCATGATCGTGCCTTAGGGGACCGTTACCAGCAAGTTCTGAGGTGACCCACTTAGGTGACCTATAAACCTCAAAATTTTGAGAGGATTTCAGGTGAGTTCTAGATAGAGGGCCCCCAAGTCAACTCTCAACCGTCTCCCGTAGAAGGCCCCCAAGTCTTCTATCGACCGTCTCCCGTCAAGGTACATACGTAAATCATATCAAACCCTACTTCGTAGGTCCTGTGACGTTAGTTACACTGCTCATGTTTGACACAAGTTGGCAAATTATATTGTCTGGAGGCAGAGACTGAAGTAATGGCAACCAGTCAAAGTGCTTCTAAAGAGGCCCAGATATATGTTGTGGTTTGCAGAATGTGAGCCCATACGTGGGAGCCTCCAAAAAAGTTATCCTGCATCAGAAATGCAGATTCCCATGTTGGTAAAAGAACAGGTAAAAGAAAAATAGCAATGGTCCTCTTTAGATAAGAATAGATGAAATTGTAAGTGATGGAGTAGATCTATGTCTTCTACATCAGAGAAAACATGACAGAAAATTAACCAATGATAGTTGGAAGTTACGTTAAACAGATTTAATTATCTATATACTAATGCCTTTCAGAAAGTAGGTAATGTTTATGTCCAATTATTTTTAGGGTGTCACTTTCTTGATAAAGCCCAAAAACTAGTGCTGGATGGAGCAGTCCCATGCGAGACTCGAACCCGTGCCCTCAGAGTTTGGCACCAAATCGCCAGCAGTAAATGCAAGCGCCCTAGACCACTCGGCCACCTCAGCTTTCACAAAAGAGGAAGTTCGGAGACCGGAGCCTATATCACATACATTTACTACGTGATATAATTATCCATAACTTCTCTTGCTTATAGAATCTTAAGTATGTTAAATATTCCTACGAAGTAGGCTACTGTCTGCAAATTGTTCGGTAGTCAGTCTGTCTATCCGAACAGTTGACATTAGAATCTTGATTTTTTGCGTGAAGGTGCATTAGGGGACTGTTACCAGCAAGTTCTGAGCTGACCTACTTTTGATGAAAATTTCTGGTAATTTTTGATGAAAATCACTGGTGATTCTGACTTGGGCTGTGCCCATTTCAATATAGGCAGGATTTCAACTTTGGGCATGGGGATTTCCAAGAGCGCAGTGCGCGTCGGAGTCTTAATGCCTACCCTACATGTGTACTTCGTAGGTCCTGTGATGTTAGTCACACTGCCATGTAATAATTCAATCACCTTTCATGTTAAAATTCAATCACTCCCAATTTTGTAGACGAAATCCAATCCGTCATGCCAGTAATTTTGATCGCCCTCCATGATCATTGAAATAATAAAGAAATAACAGATTATCTGCAAGACTTGGGACCATTTTGTCAACTTACTGTTCCAATAAATTTTATTAAAATTTTAGAAAATTTGCCTTATGAATTTAACCTACCATTTGTATTCCGATCTGGTGAGTATGAGGCTGCCAGAGTTTTCGGATGTCACACTGTATTAGAGTCATCCAAATCTGAAGATTTATGGAAAGAATGTGCCCTAAATGGATACATTTTCTCTCCGATCGCCTTGTGGGAATTCTCCGGCTAAGTCTTCGCCGTTTTCTTGGGTTTTACCAGAAAGGATGACATATCTCCACAAAACCTCTCTTCTTACCTGACATTCTCTGTAGATACAATGTAAACATTTTATCAGTTGTGCAATTCTTGTCTCGTATTTAGAGAATCTCTGTCGTCTCAATTCAAACATTTCCTATAGATGTGAGCCATATAGATATAGGCAGACACAGATCAATAATGTGGACGGTAGACCCTCTAATAATTCAATTATTAATCACAGGAAGTGAAATTTATCATCATAATATCAGTGAGTGAGCAAATTCATTAGAACAGAAACTTGACAGAATGGTCCAAAATCTTTTTCTTTGTTATTGTACTGATTTTAGAAGGTGGTCAAAAAAACATCGGAACAGGGGATAAGATGTTCTCCTCAAAATTAGGGATGACTGAATTTTAAAGGGCGATTGAATTATTACAGTATTGATCATAATGTCTTGAACCAGTAACTTGACTGCTAATTGGAGACATGGACTCGATTGTTCAAACACTGCACCACTCTCTTGAGACACGCCTTTTGGTATTCAAAGTTTCCGTAACCTGTGTCAGGCACGGGTAGTTTCTGAAAGCATATCAGGTCTATTTGACCATTTCTAGGAAGTCAGTTCTGAAGGCTTGTTTACTGGTGTCCACAGTTTTTGTTACTATGGACAGTTCCAGGAATTGTGCCATTCAGTCTCTGAAAATATTTCTCTCTGACCAATGTGTCACTCTCTGAAATTTCTCTCTTTCAATCCCATGAAATATGTCACTCATTTGACATTTCCATGAAATGAACATATTACTCTCTGAAAGCATTTTTCATTTCTGTGAAATATGGCATTCTCGGAAAGCATGGAATAGTACATGTATATCTATTTCAAAATTCGATGAAATCTGTCTAAAATTTTTATCAAAAGCATATATCTACTCAACACTTCCATGAAATGTATGAAAAACATATCTCTCTAGTGTTGGAAAGCTGTGGAATGCTGCCACCATGTTCCTACCTGTATAGCTTGACTGTATAGCTTGATAAATTAATTGAATTTGAAGTGAGAGCATGTTGAATGAAGGATGTTCAACATGGGTTCAGTTTGCTCATTCGATTCATGGGCGCTGGAGGGAGCCAGATTAGGCATTCATTGCTTCCCAAGCTAAATACATGTCCACTTGGCGGTATTTTGTACGCGTCAAAGGAGACTATGAAAACTCTGTAGCCAATAATGGTTTTGTATTTGACTTGTGAACCATGGGTGTATATGCCTGACAGTCCTGCCTTGGCGAGCCAGAAAACTCTCTGCATGTTCATTCAGGTGGCATTGGTGTGACTGCTGAGCAGTGTGTTAGCCATTGTTCATGAACAATGTTGGGGGACCTTGAGGCTAAGAATTCATTCACCTTTTCTATAAGCTGACAAAAATCCCCCTGTGAAAACGATGATTTTTACAATATGCTGACTTGAAAGAAATCACCATTTTGGATGATATCCCAACAACTGGGTGACCCACAGCCACCATTAAACAAATGTGGTATTTTGTGTCCAAGTGGTGGAGGGGGTGCATAGGTATGACAAATCCCTCGGGGGGGATCACGAGGGGTGAAAAGTCTTGTCTGGCCACTCCCATTGATGACTGTTGACATCTGTGTTACGTCTCTGTCCTTCTGCAATTCCAGCCTATATGTATTGATCAATTGAACCCCATGGGAAAGGGAAGGGGGAGGGTGTTTAAAAATGGAGAGATGACATCTGCTGATTGTAGGCGATAAATAAGCATAAGCATTGCGAGCATCAGTAGTTAAGTAACATCTCTAATTAAGTGATGAATACAATGAGCGATAGATATCGTTTCACTTAGAGAAGTATTCAAACACGTTTTCGTTCCATTTCGATATCGTTCTGTTTAACGTTTAGATATTGTTTTGTTTGCGAGAACGAAAAGACAAATCGACTTGGTAAATGAAAAGATGTAAATTAAACAAAATGTACATGTGAACAAAACAATATCGAATCTTCCCATAAAATCGTTTGATTACAAAGGCATTCCATTACCATTTAGAAATAGTTTTGTTTGCATTGGTATTTGTTTGCATTGGTACCATGTAAATGTTAAATGAAACAAAAATAACCGGACACCAAATGCTTTTACCACTGCATGTGTTCATTCGGAAAAAAGGTAGTTTCTGTGACTTCATTTTCTAAATACAATGTACATGTAGATCAATTTATTTTTAAAATGTGACATATGTTACAAAGAATCTGTAACCATGTGTGGAGTAGGCCTACACATAAATCTACAATCTCGGAAATAACACAAAACATTGAACTTCAGAGGAATGTCGCAAAAATCGATTGTTTGTTTAAAAGGCAAACAGAAATATTGAACTGCTCACTGGAGGTATTTGCGTTAACAAATTCCACTGCAACATTCCTGGGATTTTCTTTTGCGGAATGAGGGAAAACATTGATATTGACTGGTTCAACACAGGATCATTGTCCTCAAATTCACCTCCATTTCAAGGTTCTTAGATCGGACTTGGGGTAGTTACATGTCTCCGTCATTCTTTGTAATGTTATACTCTACCCCAGCATGTCATCAGTTTGAGTGTATCTCAATTGTTTTCAGTGGCTAGGAAATGTCGAGGAAATAAGGACCATATTTGGAAGGGGGAAAAAAACCACAAAAAAACCACAGCAGACTCAAACCAGCACCGAGCACCCCTCAGCCTTCAGGGCATTTAAATAGGGCCACAGCTGAAAAAAGAGCAATTGGTGGTAATGAGAAATTGGTGACGAATTGACAGTTTATAGGTCACCCAGTAGTGGTCAATCTGATCTTGAAGGGATTCAGCTCTCTCCGTTAGGCAAGTTTGGTGCACTGAGGCAAAGTCCTTCTTGATATTGGTACTGGTAACAAATTGGCATAGTTTGACAGGGTGACCTCGAAAAATGTGTCAATCTGACTGACTTTCGATAAGCTTATGTTCTGTGGCCACATGCATGTGTGATTTAAGTTTGGTGCACATATACTCGTACTTGAGATACCGTGTTATGATAAAGCAGAGATGGATGCACGGACAGACTTAATTGCGTACATAATGACAATACTCCAAGCACAATCTTGGCTGTATCCATGACCACAAGTACATCTAAAGTTACGTAAGCCATGGCCTAGTTTCTTAAATATGGTACAAGTGGTAATTTGACCCATAGGCGGCTTGACCCAGTGACCCAATAAAAAATAGGCCAATCTTACTTATTTTCAAAACGCTTCTGCTTTATTATCAAACACATGTGGAAGTAAATTTGGGGGTCCTAGGCATAAGTATTCATTCCAAAGATATGGTGATTACAGTAATTGGTGAAAAAAATGACAACCTCCGGTGACCTGGAAAATAAGATTTTCAATAGGCTTCTGCTCTGTGACTATATGTTTGTGTGATGTAATTTTGGTGCTCCAAGTCATATTTCTTAATATATAGTGGTAACGAAAAAATGAAGATGGACGGATGTACAGATATACGTGTAACGACATATCCCAAAGCTATTTTGGTAGAGGGCTGTTCAGTGACATTGTTTCAAAGTTCCAACATTGTATTGTGTAATCTTTCTTGGTCAAGAGACAATACAATATATTGATATAAAGTTTTAGCAACTCTGTTATAGGTAACACTCAAAATTGACTGCAAATACATCAATCCAATAAAATTTATGAAATTCTGGACACATAAGCTACGATAATAAATGAGCTGCTAACTTTTCCATTTCAATAAAATTATTATACGATTAACCATGTAATACAAATCGTTCTATCCTGTCCATATATCTGTTCTATTAATAGATCATTCCTTATTTCACAGAATTTTTTTTTCTTGTATAGTTTGATTATTGCAGTCATCAAAAATAACATAATTCCTGTGCAAGCTCATGTGTTTGCTTGCAGAATATCTGGAGTTCTAGGTTAAATGTAAGATAATTTTTTGGAATTCTAAGATTAATTGGTCGATTTTGCAAATATTTTCTGCTTACTCAGTGGCTGCCCGTGTATGTGTTCAACAGAGATGTGTGTTGAGTTTGGTTTACACAGAAACGTCAAATGTTCACTGCTTGCCCCAGTTTGTTGAAGTATTAATTTGTGATAATTTGACCAAAAAACAAAAGATGGCCGTGAAGGTGAACATTGGCAAATTTGCTCTAGCCTGTGGAATGTTGATGGAGCAGCAATGGGGACGAGGAACGGCCCATCGCAGATGGTTGAGAAAAAGAACTACCTGTATCTACCTGTAACCGTTTACCTCGTCTACCTTTCAAACTTTAATTCATCAGGTGCTTTGACATTTCGTGTGCCAGCTGTCTCAAGATCTCCGTTGAAATTGCAACATTCCAGAGACAAGGTCCAACTATTTTGAGCAGTTAACATAATATGAAAACTGTATCGGTGCATGATGTCTGGGTTTTGTTCTATGAGGTTTTGTTCTGAATGTAGCATTTAGGTTGGTTACATAATTTACCCCTCGGCCCAAATGGGCTCCGGGGTATTGTTTTCACCCTGTCTGTCCGTCCTGTTCGTCATATTGAAGATACATGTATGTGAATGAAGATCTGTCCAATTCAGCATGTATTCTCTTGATGTTCCTTTTGTTTGTTTCATCGATCAGAAGCTTCTTATTTCTGCTGTATGTTGGTCCTTTTTTATCAGTAAAATATGAGATTACAAATTGCAAGTAAAATCCTTTAATCTATTGTGAACATGTGGAATAGTTATTATTTTGCAAGTAGTATTCCTTTGCATAAATAGTATGATCATTGAAACTTTTATCCTAAGCAAAAATGTGTTCTTGTGTTTTTCAGATATGGAAAAATCACATCCACTAAAGCAATAATTGACCAGGCAACACAAAAATGTAAAGGTAAGTTTTATTTACATGTATATCTGGGCTAGAACTCTACATCTTAGTGTGCACTATGGAGGTTATGCAGCTCGCCTCTCTTAGTCGAATAGTCGAATGATCTTTTGCGCAAATCTCTAGATCTTCTCAAAGAGAAGGCTTGTACCATTACTCGAAGGCATATAACATTTATGCAATAGAAAATGAAACTTTGGTATCCCCTTCAAAATTACTTAATTTCTGTGGGGGAAAAAAAATTTGTCATGTTCTGCCCAATTTGCAGAAAATTGATGTAAGAGCGATTTCAATAAAAAACACTGTGGAAAAATTGGGGACATTGACCTGCCAGTTTTTGTCAAATTTGCTTACCATAAAGAGCCAAACGAGCATAATTGAGGCCATTCTAAAGTTGCTGTAGTTGGTCTGTAGCCGAACTCAGCCATTGATTCACAGATGCTCATTTGAAAGACCGACAATGCGCAACAAGATATAGATATCAGTAACTATAAATTTAAGGAGAACTCTCTTCAGTCTGCCCAGTTATGAAATTAGAGAGGGGCCACTGATAAGAAACTCCCTGGTGCACCCTTCGATAGCTTAGAGAGAACAACCTCTCTGAAATGGAGATAAAAAAGGTCACCATAGGCAACCATGGACATATGAATATCCACATAGGATGGTATTAAGAAAACATATTTTCGTCAATCTAATTTGCATAATAACAGACCAACAGGTTTTGTTCCCTATTAAAAATCAGACTATGCCCACTTTCATTGAAAATTCACTGTTACGACGTGTAAGAATATATAAGATAAGTCGCCTCATGCTTTTTGGATAGTTATTATGAATAAGTCAAAAGTTATTATACAAAAACGACCTTTTTTACCTCCATTTTAGAGAGCCAGTTCTCCGTAACCTGTTAGAGCAGCTAGAAAATATTTTTAAGTAACATTTGAGTTTCCCAATGTACATATAAGATTTCTTTTTAATGTCTGACTCCTGACCTAAAGTATACTCCAGTGTATATGTTTATACCATTTCCCTGAATGTTAATCATTTGTATTAGCTCTATATGACATTTCACCATGAAAATAGAGAAATTCAATGATCTGAAATTACTTTTAAAAGAATTATCTTTGATTAATATTGACTAGAGTTTGACCTTGAATGTGATGAAACACGAACCAAAAGTTGACTTTATCACAGTGGTCTCATTATAGAATCGCATATGGATCGCAAAACAAAAAAGAGGGGAAAAAATCTGGTGAAACAAATAATACACATGCATAGTCCAAAGTGGGGAATGCTTTGGTCAAGGATAGTTTTGGTAAAATATGAAAAATTCTCTTAGGTGTTATTTTGGTAAAATTAATAGGTAAAATTAATTTATTCAATTCTGCACAAACAAAAGCTGTGTTGCTTATAGCGGAAAAACCTAAGTTTTATGTTGTTAACGCTCAGTGTCAATTTCACATGAAATGGGACTCTCGTATGTTTTTGGCTTCTTCATATACATTTTAGCATGGATTTTGTGATATATTTAAAATATGACAACTTCAACCTAAATAATATTTTGATGTAATATCAAGGCAGATTTAGTGACTTTCAAACCATTTAGATTCATTCTGGTTCAAAGTGTCATATTTTAGATATATTAAAAATTTCATGCTAAACTGTATAAGAAAGTCAAAAATAGCTGAAAGTCCTAATTCAAATGTCAGTCGACGCTGTTTTACATCAATTTTTACCTCTCAGCCAATTATGCAAAATCTATACCTCTGGTACTGTTCAAGTGTTTGATGCAAGGCTTTGTATACTTCATCAATAAACAAAGAGACTAACAATGAATGACAGAACCATTTTCTCTGATTGGATGGAAACCTTGGCGCCCATTTTTAATTTATGTAAAATCATTGATGATCTATATATAGTTTGATACTGTTCAAGTGTTCAATATGATACTTGATGTACATCATCAATACATCAACAGACAAGTAATGATCGACTGCCAGTTTCTCTGACTGGATGGAAACCTTGGGGGCCATTTCTGATTGCAAATTTTTTAATAATCTGTATATTTGTCAAATGACTGCTTGGTGTTCCTGACACTTTCAAGTATGAATGGTTGGCACCCAGACCCAAGGGGTTTTCAAATGCGCTGCTTTGTATTACTCTGAGTGTTAACAATATAAAACTTGGGTGGCCTGTGGGGCTAAACCGGGGATTGACCTGGGGTGTCATTGAGCTCATCGTAAGAATAGGCCTCAGCTCCTCAGAGAGCTTGTCATAAGAGACGACTGAGGCACACATGGGGTTTCCAGGTGTGAAAAGGAATAGGACCCCACCTGTGTGGTTCCCGGGTGTGAAAAGTAATAGGACCCCACATCGTGATATGACTGAAATATAGTTGAAAGCGACGTTAAATCGTATTCACTCACCCTATAAAACTTGGGTATATTGTCTGTATGAAATCCAGTGTTTTTTTACAGAATTAGAATTAATTTGTTCTGACCTGGTCATATTACAAACAGATTCCTGTGGAAAGTACAACAGATGCGTCAGCTTGAACACGCATTTTAATAACCTCGATTGGCTTGTATCATGTTCACAATTATAAAGTCAAGTTATTTCAGGGTTCCCGCGGTCACGGAAAATCCTGAAAAGTCATGGAATTTGAAAATGGATTTTCCAGGCCTTGAAAGTCATGGAATTTTGTGCCTGGTCATTGAATTTTGTGATAGGTGACGGAAAACTTAAATGGAACTTGAAAATGTCAGCCAGGTCAATATTTCTGTTAATTTTTTTTTTACCGAAAAGACGATTTTTCTGGACCAGTGAATGTTCTATTTGCTGAATGTCGCGTGTGGTCTATGCATGCGATCAAGTGTGCATCAGGGGAGGTAACTTTGGTCTGGAAATTCTGTTAAACTCCCAGCGTGCATTTGGGAGGAAATGGCTGTTGTGAAATTGCCATGAAAATGCTCTTCATAGTTATCATGGCTGTGGACTGATTTTCTCGATGCCCCCATTATCCATAGAGAATTTCTGATAGGTCATGGAAAAGTCATGGAATTTGTCCATAAAAGGTCAAGGAAAGTCATGAAATTCAGTCTGAATTTCTGGGCTGTACTTTATATGCATTGGCATAATGAAATGGAGTTCAAAAGAAACTATGCATCATGGGATATCTTTCAGTTTCAAACATTTGATTGGTCAATTCAAATTTTCAAATGGAAATCTAGGATTTCCATTGGCCAATGGGGAAAATTGGAAGACAATTCTGCCAATCGTACAGTTTCTGTAAAGGTTCATTGAGATATTCCACATTTCATTTGGAATAAATTGATGTATTAGTTATGAAGTTGTTGGTGTATAGAGCCAAATAAAATCACTTACAATGTATTTAGACACCTACATGTATATATTTTTCTCCACTGTTTTCTACAGATACATGTAATCACAAGTGTTCAATATTTTTCCTATTATTGGATTGTTGTGATATGAACTACCAGATCTAATTATTGTTTACAAATTTGCAAACAACACCTGAGTGATCTGTTTATGATGTTAATACTTACTGAAACAGATATGTTTATTCATCATTTCCATCTCAATGTGTACAATAGGTTACGAGATTGTACAGTTTTGGTGTGAATTCATCATGAGCTAATTGCGAGCTCGTCCATTCCCTTGAGACCAGAACTCGTCCATACAAATCCATATAATCCATTAACCTATGAATATATGGGTACTAATACATATACTTCACTGCACATACATTTTGTTGTAATCGGTTTAACTCCACTGGAAAACCAAATGAATTCCTCTGTGGTCTTCCAGTGGTGTTATAAATCAGAACCATCAAGCACCTGTTTCCATGACAACAGATTATTGTTAATCTCTCCATTTTCAGGCTACGGGTTTGTGGATTTTGAATCTCCGCAGGCCGCCGATATAGCAGTAAAATCATTACAGGCACAAGGAATACAAGCACAAATGGCTAAGGTTGGTTCACTTATATAAATGCAAATATCATTTCACTTAGAGCGTCCTCATTTTCATTGGTTGGTTCTAACAAGGGACTTCATTGGTTAGAAGCTGCTGTTGGGCTAAGGTTATGCTGTAGGCAGAATAACGATATGGGTTTGTTTTCAATCGACAATGCTTTCTGTTGAATCACCGGCTTTAATTTTGTTAAGAATTGTCCAAGCACCCAATACTACTATATACTCATCCTTTTAGAAGATTGTTTCAAAAAAGATAGCACATATAACTATGAACCAGCTAAAACATTCCAAAATGCAGGCCAATTGAAATGCTCCTATTAAGATGTTGGATCTTTGCTTCAGCCAATCAGAATGTACCTTAATAGAGTGTAGCTCCACCCACCTCAGTCCAATCAGGATGGACCAAGAAGGCTAGCTAGCATGGCCAATAAAAAAGCTCTAAGTATTCAGGAACACAATTATTTTGTGTAATCAAATACACAATCTCATTCTCTGAAACATTCACTTGAGATAACTGTTAAAAAAAATTTCGAGATTATTTTTTTGTAAATCCAGAAACTGAGTAGGCCTACATGCATTCATCAGTCGTGACCATAGAACATATCATTACTGAGCGTTCCATTAAAAAAGTCGCCAAATTTAGAGCTTTAATCAGTCATTCTGACAGTATGAGACGCTGTTAACTAGACATTCAAGTTTTTAGGCTGCAGGGTATATTATACATTGGAGGACAGCCAAACGTGTATGTTAGAATCTCAGTGCTAGAACACATAAATCTTCGTTCTCCTGATTTAGCCTGAGTATCTCAAGGGAGTGTTGGCCTTCAGCTGAAAACTTTCTGATGAACTTTTATCCAAAATAATGGTATATATTATCATGGATGGTTTCATTTCACTATTATGTGTTGACTACATGTAAGGCAAAAGAAATCTTATGTTTCTTGCCAGTGCATAACCGTGTGCTTTGAATCAACACTTTTGTTCACAAAATTTTAAGGAAAGTTGTCTCCCTTGACAAGGACAAGCGTTAACAACATTA
This sequence comes from Hanleya hanleyi, assembly GCA_036873755.1. Lineage (NCBI taxonomy): Eukaryota > Metazoa > Mollusca > Polyplacophora > Lepidopleurida > Hanleyidae > Hanleya > Hanleya hanleyi. The sequence continues at coordinate 24,149 of JAVTVY010023347.1, forward strand.
GATTTGTCTATTATGTGATGTAAATTATTAGCTGTTGCAAAAATGACTGTTTCGGGTTCAGGGGATTCTGCGATCTTAGGCATGTCAATGGCCCCAAATTGGGGCGCTTCTGAAATTGGGGGAAAAATTAACTCCACCACTTTTTTTTTGACATACATGTGAAGGGGGCTTCTTGAAATTATGGCATAGGGATGCCATATGCCGGTTATCCAAATAGGATACACCATGTACAGCTCCGAGTTCTGATCAACATGGAGAGGATTCCAATTGGAATGGCATATGCCATTCCCTCTGTGCTATTGTATGATATGCCATATGCCAATCTGTTCATTTCCAAAAAGTATGCCAGGAAGTTCCTAGGAGTTCCAACTCGGCACACCACACCATTCTGTTTGGAATGCCTTGTGCCAGTTTCTAGCATGCCCTAAATTCAACAAGCTCCTTAATGAGGTCGAACTGCTGCATTGTGGGTCCATTTCCAAGCGTCATCTACTCAAGTCATTACTTTCCCATGTTTTTCAGCATCCTTGATATCATTATGTAAGCAACAGTGGCCTTGAATCAGTTATGGAGAAAGAAACTGTTTATCATTATTTATAGGTCTAAATTAAGATTAGGTAATACTTGTTTGGTTCTGGTTATTACCATGGCAATTACTTGGTACTTTTTCTACTACTCTGTTACATATAAATTCGGTATGAATGTAGACATATTATAAGCTGCAGTAGCTGATTGGTCAGTATTTCTCCCTGTTACACCAATCCATGCATTCTCTTACTCCATTTTTTTTATCAAGTTTCATATTGAGAGCACAAATCCCAGAAATACAACTTGGTAAATCCTATGGAACTGGCTAAAAGACATGAAGCCTGCAAGTACGCCTCAAAAAAGAGAGTCGTTTGGGAAAAATTTACAATTATCAGACTGGCTTAATTAACTCCGTCCGCAAAAGTGCAAATTCTACCTGCTAATTGGAAAGAGTACCTGCATAGTTATGATTGCAGGTGGAATCCCCCCTGACCATCACTTCATGCAGTCTTCTAAAATATTCGTTTAATACATATTTGTATAACAGCTCCCCTCCAGGTAAATTGTACCCTTCCAACTTCACTCTGAGGAGATTTATTTTAGTAATAAAAAGCAAAGTCAACATTCCATATTGTTGCCTGTTCCAGCTTTTCATAGCGCCCCACATTGACTGGTGGGTGAAGAACGGCCTCTTGTTACTCCTCCGAAATATCTATTAGCTGGAGTTAAGCATATATTTACCTACGACATGCAGAAACATGTCCAATTCTTTAGATTCTGCAAAGAATATTCAGTATAGGCGATCACGTCTTTTACATGACGATATCACAATGAAATCTAAGGTGCTCTGATGGGACAGTTAAGATGTTCAGGGTTCAGTATTACCCAGAACTGGTGATCTGAGTAAACTAAGCAGTTGTAAAAAACAAACTTCTTTTAAGGCCCACCGTCATGTATTTGGCTCATAAAAGCATGCTTTTGAATTGAGCTTTCAAATTTGGTGGGGTTGTGTTTGTCATGGATTTATCAAAAGGGTAGTTTTTTTCAATAATCTTCAAAACAAGAGTTTTTTTATAACTTTTTCTTCGATACCATAATCTCTAGTTACATTTTAAGTAGGGTATGGGCATAAAAAAAGTTGAAGCTTTACGGAGAAAAAAAGCAGCCTTTGTAGTTGACCGAGAAATGTCTGAGATTTCTAAAGGTACGATATACCTAGGCACAAAGTCAAGGGATCCAATTACACTGTGATAGGATCACCTGATGTGACTATCATCGGTTGATAAACTCGTCAAGAAATCCTCATTATTTGAAGGGAACACTTCGCATATTTATTTACTAGACCCTCAGTCCATTTATTGATTGAATAAGGTCAAATGCTTGGATTTTGTTGCATAAAAAACAAGTTTTGTGCGCAGTTTTATTTTATCTAGTAGGACTTGACCCCAGCCCACCTTCAAATTCCACACTTAATCCCCTTTTGGGGGCTGAAATTGACCTTTTCTACAAAACCCTGAATACCTGTGTCATATACCTGTGGTCTACAGTACTGAAGGGTAATTGGATATTGTAGTTTGTCCACTTTGAGAGCTCATATATCTTACAGTGGAGGCTCATATATGTATCAGAAATGACAATTCAAACAGTACAATTGGAGATACCAGAAAGATTAAATATATGACCTTGATTCCAAGCCAACTGGCACTGTGCCAAAAAGTTTACGAACAAAATTTATGTTGTCACACTTGTGACTTGTCCAAGAATTTGATGCAGGTTAAACTAGAAAAACCAGGGCATTTTTTCTCCTGTAGAATTCTGAATTGATTGACCTAGTTTCATTTACTCCGTGGAACGTGGATCTATATACATCTGATACCAGTCTGGAAAAAAGCAATATCTCACATTATTGACTGCTGCAGAGATCTGAAACTTCATGTATTGTATTATCGGAGGGCTTATGACTGTACATGTATTTGTGCAATATTTATATGAAAAATGACTTATTATTTTAGCGCCCCAATCTTAATTTTGGAAATTGAAGTCTTCGAATATATCTATGGATAAAAAATAACAGACATTTATAAGTGCCCATTTAAAAGTTAACTGTATATTAAAAATCCATTTCGTGGAAAGATTTTTCAACATCATAGTGCTTCCCATATTATGTAGTTGTGCAGGTTTTATATGTTTGGTGACCGGGTGCTGTACTGGCTGGGCTGATCAGTGTCCAGAATAATAGGAACTGTGGACACTCTCGTGTTCTGGCACATGTAGGCACCGTCGTGATATGACTGAAACAATGTTGAAAACAACGTTAAATCCTACTCACTCACTCACTTTATATGTTTGTGGAAATTGACAATTTGAAATATAACTGCTAACGGAACTCTATAGTGATCTCATATTCATTACTGAAAGTGCAACATGTATTTGAAAATTTTCGTTCTCAAAATTTATATCTGATTCAGTTATTTTTCATATAAATATTACATAAATGCAGCCGAACTGTTGCAAGTCAGTTGTAAGATACTGCAATTTTTCAACTTTAAAAAATAATGGTTCCAGTTGAGTTGGGCCTTACAATACTCTTTGTAAAACACAATGATAGGCCTTGACTTTCAATGAAGCCATGCAAATAGTGTTCACAATCTATCTGTTAATAATTCTCACAAAAATTTTAATTATAGAATTGTCATTCAAAAGTGTGCTATGTAAAAAATAAAAGATGAACTCATTAGAAAGGAGGGGCGAGGGTGTAGGGGAGCACAGTGGTGGATTACAATCCTAGCATGTGTGTCTTTCTTAATTCTGCAACTTTAGATTTCCATGATTTAAAGCAATTCTTCTAAAAATGAAAGAGAAATCAGCTCATTGTATTGATATTCTCTTCTCAATATTGTATTGTCTGGCTTTCACCCAGTTTATATGTTATGAAGTTTGGGACATTTACAATTTGAAATGATATATTTTAGAGATCTTCGGATCTTGAAGAATGATTGGTACTGATAACCTCAGTTAGCAATGGAATCTACAAATAATGTTTATTTTGTTAGTCTTTTTCATTTCAGCAACAAGAACAAGACCCCACGAATTTATACATTGCCAACCTACCCATATTTTATTCTGAGTCTGAGTTAGAGAGTATGTTCAAGAGTTACGGTACTGTCATATCCACACGGATACTACGGAACCAAGATGGGATCAGTAGAGGAGTAGGCTTTGCTAGGATGGAATCGAAAGAAAAATGTGAACAGATTATACAAGCCTTTAATGGGAAAATTTTACCAGGTGGGTTGCTTTTTATGGCTCTCAGAAAACATGCATTGATGGTGTAGGGGAGGTAACTCTCAGATTAGAATCATTCAATTGATAAGGGGAGAGAACTCTAAAACTGGATGATTTTGTCATTGTTGGAACATTTTGTGACCGGCCTAATTTAAATGTGTAAAATGGATGGTATAATTCAATTTTTACAGCTGACAGTAAGGAATTAATGTTTGTAACATAATGATACAAATTTGAAGTGTGTGAACAAAATGATACAGAATGAATATTTTGATATAATTTCATGATGTATGAACATTTGGATACATTGGAAAACTTGAACTTCTGTATATACAGACTGTGAACATTTTGACACGTCATATAATATAATGCGAACATATGTATATAATCTGTCAACTCATACACAACTTGTTACTCCAATGATTGGTATGATCTCTACAAAATTAAAAACCGAACTTAAAACAGCTAAGTTGTTCATAACGAAAAATTATCTGCATTTTCTTTTCATTTTCTATTCTTTCAGGTGCAGCAGAAAAACTTTTAGTTAAATTTGCCGATGGGGGGAACAAAAAGAAAAATCAGTTTCAACAAAATAAGATCTGGGGAGACAGGGGGGAGGTGAGTTTTTGTTCAGTTGTGTGAGAAGAAATCTATTGAATTAAAAAATTATATATATATTTATATATAATGGCAGAACATTTTCTTTTGCTTTGAAAAATTTGCAAGTACATGTATCCCCAATGAATTCTCAGCTTCAAAGAATTAAAAAGTTGTTATCCATAAAATTGCCTTCAGTATGTATGCCGACATCTAAATACCTATCAAAAATATTTCCACATGTACTACCTTTGGATTAATTCAACATTTTCACAGAATAATAAATGATTTCTCTGTAATTTTGCAGGAGATAAGCTTACAGGGTTTAATTCTAACATAATTCTATTCTTAATAATATTAAATTGCCATATAAATATATGAATATTTGATTTATTTCAGCCCATTTCCCTGGCATATGAACAATCACAAATTGCTCAAAATGGGTAGGTACCTTAATTTGCTTGAGATTCGTCTTATTTAGGAAGAATGTTATAATACCTGGTGAAATGTCCATATGTAAAATGGATAAAGATAACAATATCATACAAATATTTATTGTCTCTTGTTTCTGAGAAAGAAAAAAAACATATTTACTTCACATCAGAATGCACAATATTTACATCTTGAACGAGTTGATTGTGAAGGAAAATTCTGTTGTACAAATTCACATGAACATATATATTGAAGGTTGACGCTGACCATTTCAGATTTTGCTTTCTTTGCCTTTGCCCTGTGTGATTATAAAGATACTAAAATACTGAAACTTTAACGATGCTTCGGTGGTGTTCATTGATATTTTTCTTGAAATGAAGTTAAGTGTCTTGTGTTGGGGGGCGGGGGGGAGCTCAATAGCATTTGCACTTTATTTTATACATGGCCTATTTGATGCACTGCCCACAATTATTATGAGTGTGTTGCCTCTGACAAATCACATGCAGTAATTCCTCTAGAAATTCATTCACCCTATCAGAATTCAATCGCCCCCAATGTTTTGGACAATATCCAGTCAGTTCTAATAATTTTGATCACCCTCTGAAATCATTAAAAGAACTATATAAAGAAATAATGGAGTTTTTACATGATTCTGAATAATTTTTCTAACTTCCTGTTCTAATAAATTGGATCACTCCCTGAATTTTTGTTGGAAATTTCACTTCCGGTGATTGAATTATTAGGGGAATTACCACAGTCTTACTATTTGTTTTAACATCTGACCAATCAGTGCATTTCAAAGTTATATGTCTATAACCAGTGCAAAATCTCAGATCTCTCAATAATCCGTGTTTGCAATCGAGGTTCTACAGTTCCAAGAAAAAAGTGAAACAATGGTGTACAGAGGGATATGGAATCTGTCTGCTTTCATGTCTGTCTTTTAGAGGCTATAGGCAACAGAGTTTTTCAGACATTTGCATTACTGATAGTTTAAGCTGATCCACATTCGTTTTAAACAGAGCAAAAAGACGTCTGATTTTTGTCCGTGAAAGACCAAAATAAATTAACCCCGGAATTTGCCCTCTCTGTGTTTCTCTCTCTCTCGCCATCTCTCCCATGTCCCTTCTGCAGGAAAAACCTCAAACATCAGCAACAAGAACATATATGCACATACATGTATATCACTGGATTTGTATTTGGCTTGTCTGCTTATGGAATGTGTATTTCGAGTTGCCGTTGATGTTTGCTTAAAGGAATATGTCAGCAGTGAACTGATTGGCTATTAGATAGAGAGGAGGGTGGGTGTGACAGGCATGTTGTTTCAGATCCACCAAACTGAGATATTTCATTGGTGTTACTTGCAGGTCCATAGCTAGGATGTCTTGACAATGGGTTCACTTCCATCTGAAAAGTGCGTTTAAAGAAAACTAATTTATATTTTTTCCAAAAGAGGGGTTCAGGTCAAAAGCCGGGTTCGCCTAAACCCACCGGATCCCACCTTGTTTCGGGCCGGAGTTGCACAAAGATGAACAATCTTTTCTAACGAGACTTCTCAACTTTGTATTTGGATGTTAATGGATTTTCATGAAAATCCGTTGCATCATGGGAACGTCTTCTAGTTTTGGGACAGTTGATTGGTCAGTTCAAATTTTCAAGCATTATCTGGTATTTTCATTGGCTTGTGAAGAGAATTGAATGAACAGTCAGTCAGTCCATGTGAAAAGTTTCTGTGAAGGCTCATTGACAGTTATTTCTTCTGACAACAATATAAGTACAGTAAATGCTCTAGTAAATTAACTTGATCACAGGTAATTGTAATAGTTCCACCAAGAAATTATGGTGTGATCAAATTTATTGAAAGGGGTGTTAATGGAATAGCACAGAAGGAGAGGGGGGATTGATTCTGAATTTGAATGGGAATTCAAGATTTTTGAATGTTAACAAAGATTGAAATATTATTGGAACATTATACCATTATCACAAAGGGTGCCATGTGGATCTGTCATTTTCAAGTTTCAGGGTTCTATGCTGGAAGAAAAGGTGAATTATATTACATTTACATGCGTATTATCTGCCAGTCAGTATTGCTGAACTTTTTCTTCAAGATGCTGCTATATCTAAGAATGTGGTCTACGAATCCTCATCAGCACAGAATCACGAACTCCCCAAATGCGAGATGTACAAAACATTCTCATTCCGAAAACATAAATTGAATGCCGCTTAATGTGTCGATTCTGTGAATTATTGTCGGATAAAAATGGGCACATTCTTCGATATCGCATCTTGATATGGTAAGCATTCTAATCATTCAAAATCAGAGAAAATGGTCTAAATTATCAGGATTAAGATGAAATGCTCTTCATCTATTTCTATCTGAGTCAGTTAGGCAGTAACAAACAAGGTGGAAAGTGGTGGGGAAACTTCCAAGAATTATCTTGAAAATTTAGTTGAGCATTGAATCAGTTCAACATCATTATAATTCAGTGGTAAATTTTGAGTACCGATGTCAACAAATTGTTTTGGTGATCCAATTACATGAGCTGACTGAATTTTATCAGGTGACTCAATTATTAGAATGCTTACCATAGGCGTTTGTGTTTTGCTAACTCACTAACCAAAACAGACGTTCTTATAGAGGTACAGTTTGTATATGCCTTACAGTGTTCCCGCCCAAAGCCTGGTGGGACCAGGCATGCTGTCCCGCTACTCCATGGCAACGACCCCCGCGACCTCTTACCAGGTCCAGTCCAATGCCGGCTGGGTCCATCCACATTATATTGTGCAGCCGCACATGGCAGCGGTAAGTACTCAACATCAAAATTAGCGACCAAACCTCGCAGGGTTATATCGCATTCTACGCACTTCTACAACCTACATTGCACTCACCAACTTGCTGTACAGAGACATTCGCTCGACCTGCATCATCAGATATTCTCAAAAATTCATAGTGAAGTTACTGTGATATGAGTTGGGGCAGGGGACGGAAGGTGTATGAATTGCTTAAAAACATATGTCCAATATTCAAATATATTGGAAGTTTTTGAATTTAATTGAATTGTCTTAATTTATGCTGTAGTAATGCATTTCAGAAACCCAAATACATCTATTTGCATTAAAACACTTGATTGGTCAATTTAAAAAACTAATCAGCTCTTCTCATTGGCTGTGGAGAAAATTGGGGGAAAAAAATTATTTAGCCAATCATAGCATTACTTTTAAATCCCAAGTTTTCAATAGTTTGACTGCAGAGAGAATGGAGGACTGAAAATAAGTTTAGGGTAATTTTAGTAAACACCCCTATGGTATCCAGTGGTCTGATCCTTGGCCAGTGATGGTCAGTTTGGAGAAAAGTAATAGGCTCTTCCATTTTGATTTCATAGGGGGTTTATTAAATCTAGCCTGTGCTTATTTTCAGGCCTCACAAGGTTTTATGACGTTTGTCCAGCCCAACTGTGACTAGCACATAACTTTGAGGTTAGTACCATTATAGAAAAACGGGGGTGGGAAAACTTTGTCTTGTATTTTGCTATTCCGCTATATGCGTACCTATAATAGGGGAATGACCAGTAAATATTGTCAATCAGCAAAAACTAAGAAATTTGTCTTCATGCATCAATTTTTAACAGAAACTCAGAAATTGAACTTGGGGGTCGATTTTTCAGCAGAGCCTATCATTCATACCTATCCACCCATGTGGATTAAATGGAATCTCCCTCTTCATACAAAACATATATGTGTCAGTTTACAGTATTCAGTGGTATTGTATATATCGAGGTATATATACCTATTTCATACATACATGTATATATTCAGCCTCCTTTGCATGCCAATATACATCACCTCCAGGAATACGAGTCAAAAGACTCCAGTGTTGTGTAGTAGTACCCTTTCTGATTTTGTTGCATTAATAAATCTCATAAGGTTTTCAATGAACTCCATTGAAATAACAATTCAATCGAAACTGAATGGATTGGGCATTCAAGGGGGATAACTCCAATATCACTTTGCTGAAGGGAGATAAATCCTGTGCCACTTCACTCCATTTTTTCAAATCTTTAATTGACTTGTGTGCAGTAATACTTGTCTCACTGAACGAGGCAAACACATCCATTATAGACTTTCCCCTCTTGTTTTCTTATAAAATCCTTTGTCTCCAGTCATCCTTTTATTTTTCAAATCTCCCTGCTCACAACAACAATCACTATTTTATTTCTCAGAAAATTTGACTCTAACTAATGCGGACAAAGCATGTTAACCCTCTATTTCTGTTACCTACCGGGGCTTCCATATCGATCGTTCTGCTTGCTGATGGGCAGTGGTTCTCTCCGGGTACTCCGGCTTTCTCCACCAACCAAACTGTTTGTCACCATCTGAGTGATTTATAACCTTGAGTGCGACATTAAACCAAATCCCCCCCCCCCACCTTGATCATTCAGTTTTTCATCTGAATTTTGGCACTATAGGCTGTCTCAAATATTCATTAGCTGATGATATATTTTGGAAATATTTGACCAATCAAGTTTTTCAAAACACTGCTTTTAATAAAAACAATTTCAAATTTACTAAAAAAAGGTGTTAATCAACAGTTATTTGTAAATATTATCAACTAATCACAGATATTGGTCATGCATTACCAACAACAATTACTGTAAATGAGATGAAATAAATTTGTGATTTGAAATACTAGTTCAATGTAATAAAGTTTCTTTTATAGAATTCTTCATGACAGATTTTCTCATGAAAACTATCACTAGTTATTGAGTCTGTTTTAATGACAACTGCCGTTTTTCCTTGGATATTCCAAATATTCAGCTATAATGAAAGCAGAAATGTTACTAATAATTTATATCTGTCTGGTGGCTGTTAGAACGATTTAACTTTCTTGTGATATTTGATCTTGGAATATTTTAAAGCTCGCATGACTTCATCAAATGTGAATATTATGCAGTCAAATTCTTGTTAATAGAGCACCCAGAATAAACTAATTAAAATTCAAACTTTAAATCGAACCTTTAATGATTGCCAAAATGAAAGAAACTCAAAAGCATGAGATAAACACAGCAAACCTAAATTAGACAGAATTCATTACATAATGAAAGAGATAAACAAAGGAATTGAAAATATAAGCTGCTGATGTCCACTAAAATACACATTATAATAGGCCTACTAACAAGGCAGACTATATTAGGCTCATCCATTTACTATGTAATATCTTTATTGGTAATTTTAAACACCAATCCGCTACTCACTTTTCTGTATGATGGCATAGAACATTTTGAAGATTTTTTTTCCAGCAAAATGTGAACATTTGCGTAATATATGGAAAGCCTAGAGAGACTATTGGGATGGCATAATTAGCACATATTTGGTAATTTTTAGGGAAAAATGAAGATTTGCATAATACATAGATGGACTTATAAAGAGTAATGCGAGCTTTAATATTTTTCTAAATTGACCTTTACGACTTATCTAACAAAGGGCATTGTCTCTTTGTAGATGATGCACCAGAATATGCACCCTGGGACATCGTCGATGGACCCCAGTACCGTCTTGCCGTCATTATCCAATCAGATGACCTCGCTCTCTCTATCTGGAGCCTCGGTAGGCGAGGAACCGCTCTAAACCACACCCACCTCTGCCTCCTCAAACCAATCTATTTGAGCCTGAGTTTTTCATTGACAGTTTTTGCGTTTGGATGTGTTCATAGTCAGCACTGGAGTGATGTGATATTTTTGAGAATTTTATTTTTTTTTGTGATTGGCTTGTTTGGTTTTTCTCTGTATTTTCCCCATTATTACCTATAGGCCTGTTCATGTGTATGAAACTCAATCTGCTGTCAGATTTCAAAACGACATCTTTGTGCTGTCATTGATGTTTGTTAAACCCATACACACACACGCACACATTGTGTACATAGACATGTTGTCATTGTTGGATAGAGTAGCCTTCAGTCATCAAATAACACTATGGGACTTGTGAATTATATTATTACTTTCAACTGCAATTTTATCATTTTTTTGTTGTTTTGTTTGGTCTTTTTAGTTGATGTGAGCTAGGCAACCAAGAAGAATATCTTTGTGAGAGGATCACAAACTGGCGATTTAACTGGACTCCTGTTTAGACAGATGTGTTTACACTAAATAAGCATGACTCACAAGTTGTTCTAGTAAATGCGCGATTTTAAAGGCAAAATTCTCCCGAGCCATGATATGCCAATTATGGAATCAAGCCAACTACTGAGGGTAGCTGAATATCAGGTTTTCAGTGTTAATTGCAATTAATGAAGTCCATCAGAAGCAAACCGCGGCAAGTTTTGTCCAAGAAATACTATTTTATGCAGACATCTTTGCTTGTAATTCTGATGATAATGTAACTATATTGTCTATTCAGAGTAGGTTGTAGCAATAGAAATGATGACCGCATAATCACCAGATTTGCTTCTGTAATTTAATTTTTTCGCTTTCGTCGTTTTGTCGTCGTAATATAATTAGGGCCATTATAAAGTATGAGAGAAAAGTGATAAATTCTGACAAGTGATGAAAAATATAAACAACAAAAATATCTCTCAAACTTCTGGGCTCATTGTTGAGCGGACTGCTTGGATTCAAGTAATGTTAAAACACAAGCAAGAATATTTAATTGAGGCTGTTTTCTGATGTTGATGTCAGTAATTGTAGCATTATTAGGCAGTGAATATATTGTAACATGTTTATAGACAGGATGCTGAACAAGTGCCTTTTTATTTTTGCTGATTTTGAAGTTTTGGTTGTAAAGTTTTGCCACTTGTTTGGTTTAGTATTTTTTCTGTATACGGGGGTGTTTTTGCTGCTTTCTTATATAATTATAGCTATTTTTGTGTTTGTTGCATATTAGTTGCTTGTCGCTCCCCCCGATCATTTGAAATGTTTATTGTGTAGATATTCGTAAAAGTGGAGATGTGGAGAAAAGGGAGATAACTCAAGTGGAACTCAGAATGGACATTTTGTCTTTGTTGTGTGCAAATTTCATTTTTAGCACATATAATCTAGTTTAAATATATTTTTTTTATCCAGTTTGCCCACTACTGATCTGTTGGCTAATACCTAGAAATGTGAGCATCATCCTTACACTTGTATAACTCTAACTGGTTTGATTGGTCAATTCAAATTTGCAAACAGAAATTCTGAATTTTCATTGGCTGATGGAGAAAATTGGAAGAAAAACCAGCCAATCAAAAAGTTGTTGCAAAGGTTTCATTTTATCTGATACCATTCTGCAGCACTGGAAATTTTCAACAGGTCCATGGTTGCCAAATTGAATGCTCTGCGCCATTGAGTTTTCATTGATCAGCAAAATCATATGCCCATTGCTTATCATTCTATTGTCATCAGTAAAAGATAAAATATTTTGCAAAAACTGAAATGATAAATAATTTGGAAGTTGAGGAATAGTTGTACAGAGAGTGGCAGACATCCTGTGTCCTTTACATGTGAGTTATGTATTGGAATTTCCTGGCAGCACTCGAGGTGTGAAATCAATATCAAGATAATTTGTGTTTCCAGCAGAAATGTCCTTAAAAATATCCAACTTGGAAATACATACTGTTGATTCGAGTTTGAACATTGTGTTCATAGAATTTTTTATGACTAGATAGTATCACATGAGAAAGAATAATCGAAAAAAAAATATATAGTCGAAGACCTTGAACATCACAAACACTACACTGAACTCAGATTTTTTTTATTCAACAAAAGTGTGAGATTTTTCTAATAAGATGAAATAGTTTTCAAGTTGCAAAAGCATAATTATCTTTTTTAAATTTTCAAATTTTATCTTTATGGTGGGTTTTTCATTTGGGTTGATATTTATTTTGCATAGATCCAGAATACGCTCCAAATGAAGGTTGCCATTTAAATCTAGAATATTTTCGCTCTATATATTTTATCACTGCAAACTACATTTTAACTTTAAAATTTTTAACTTTAGAATTTGACGGCTTTTCCATTTTTAGTGGAAGTTCAATTGCTGCTATAAAGTAGAAAATACATGTAGAATTCTAGAATTACACTGGAACCTGTGAATACTAACATGGATAAACCAACCAACCTCTACATACTGACATTATCAATGGTCCTAATACAGCAGGCCTTCATTTAAGGTGGTAACCTGTTTTTGGGTTGCCTGGAGGTTGCCATATGAAAAATAGTGGTAACCTATTTTCAGGTCCCCATAATTTTGACAAATAATATGACAATTGGTTGATAAAATTATGCAATAGGTTGCCATAGGTTACCAGTGTAGATTTCATGGTAACCTGTTGAGAGGTTACCATAAGCACTCCTTAACCCTGTCCAGAACCCTGTCAAAACTGACACTATAATCTGGTCCCAAGCATGGTCCGTATACACAGGTTTCACTGTTTATATGAAGATTATGAGTAATTAGTCTAGATCAACTGTATGCCATAAGTTTAATGCTATTTAAGCTAAATTTAATTTAATTGACCTTAACACTCGTGTATCACAGTTTATGAAAGTTTTCACTGTATTTTTTAAAACATTTTTTTTGTTGTGAAACGGACACAATTTTTACCTCAGTATGTAAAATATTGGACTGGCTTTCCAGAGCTCAGCATCAGCTATGATAGCAACTGAACTATATGTTAAAGGAATGTATTTGAGGAACAAATTAGAGAAAATCCTTCAATAATTCAAGCATTAGAAGTGAAATTTCCAACATTAAAATCAGGGCATGATCAAATGACTGATTGAATTTTTGTCTTCAAAATCAGGGTGATTGTATTTTGATAGAGTGTGTGAATTATCGGGGGATTGGCCATACTTTACATCAGTATATATACATAGGAAGTATGTAATCAGTTTTAGTATAAACATTTTTTAAATGTTCGTTTACTATGGTAACTATGCTGATTTCTGGAGAGTGTAGGCTAGGCCATTGTGATTACTCAGGGCAGTTCATCTTGTATTTTGGATTCGATGTGTGTTTATCCTTTCTGTTGTGTTGATATTGCCACATATAACCTATCACCCCTTTACCCACATTTGGTAGTGCCCATAAACACATCCAGTGTAGGTAAGGTGGTCCAGCCCATTGTAGTTTAATAGATTCTGCAGTAAGAGCTAGCAGTTATTTTTCTCTTTTTCAAGTACATTACATGTAGCCCATTCCTGGTAATAATCTGAATAGGACACCATTGTGTGAAATACATGTTGAAATATCCACCAATTTGTTAAGCCTACATGTTGAGTAATTTCTCATCAAAGTTATGGTGCTACTGAGTACTTGAACCATTTTGTAAAAAAAAAATATCTGTTAAGTTTATCCTTGTAAAGTATATTCAAACCTGTATAAAACACTTTGAGAGTTTTCTCGTTAGCTGTAACAGATATAGTAATTATACCTGTGTTACCAATTACTCAAACCTTAAATTATTGCCTGAAATACAGGTCCGATATCACCTACCATGTGGGATGTACATGTAGTCGTATTTCAGTAACATTTTGCACAGTAACTATAATATTTGGTGGAGATTTATCCCATTTTATAATGTAAAAAGATGCCTGGCAGCATGCACCCTTGCTGTACGCCTTTTTGACGTTTTTGTGGATTTTGTCTCCACACCTATTACCCTGTTGAATAAAATGGTAATATTGGATCTGTGTTGAATGTCACAAAGTTTCCATAACTTATATAGCACTGTTAAGTTTTTGCAAGCGTTTTTAGAATATTTTCTTCAAGCCAAATTATTTCTTTCTGCTATATCCATTTCTTGAATTTTATCTGAAGCTATTTTTACACATGTGTTATGAAGATAACTATTTTCCCCATTTTACCTTGTTGATGCATTGTCGTAGGACATAGGAGAATGGAGAACGAATTTGCATGGAATGAGTTTTTATGTTCCATGTGTAGATATACAGAATGCACTTGATGTGGCGTTGTTGATAATTCTGCAGATTACTTGTATATCATACCAATTTCTGCAGTAATTTGTAACTTGTTGATCCTCAATGTCTTTTTAGATGTCTGTCATTGATGCTTTTTGGCTTTGTGTACATGATTTTTGGGAAGAATTTTTAATGCGTTAATACATTTTTGACCCTACGCAGACTCAGTTTACAGACCTTAGTGCTGAGAAATTTGTAGTTTTTATAGACTTTTCTCTCATTTTTTTGTCATTCATCAAAGGTGGTGGATTTACATGTTTGTAGGAAGTTGAACATTTGTCGGAATTTAATATTGTTAATTAAACCACATCACATCATCACTAGTTACCCATGAGGATGAGAGTGCTTATTTTCTTTCATTCCTTATGCAAACACAACCGCTGTAAATATAAAGGGCTTCAATTCTGCATAGTGCTGTAGGTTTTAGTCATTGGAAATTGTTGACATTTATTTGTAAATTACATGTTTTGTGGACAAATCTTTTATTTGAACTATTTGATTCGGGATTGGCGACATTTTGATGGTTATATCTTTAGGGAATTTGGACACGTGTGTTCGATCAACCAATAATATGCTAGAGTTGTACCCCCTCATCTGGGACCACACTCCCCAAATGGTTGAACAGGGATTGATGATGTACGTTATTTCTCTGTTGACCATAGTATTGGAAGTTGTAGGGGAAAGTTCATGTCTACCAGCCTGAAACCCCTTGGAAGTAGTAATAGTAACACCCATTATAACCCAACTAGGGATTGGACTGTTCTATTCATGTCTAAAGGGGCGTGTTCAGGCTTCTTGTACACATTTTATCATGGAGACATGTTTGACCATCATAATTTCATTTCTTTTCTGTAATTTCTTGGCGTGTTAAATAATTTGATGTGCAGAGTAAACTGTCATTTTTTTGTGTCATGATAATTGAAATGAAATGGAGAAAATAAAATGTTTTGAATAGTAACAAATGATTTACGTGATGCTTTTGCTACATATTTATGCAAGACCAGAAATTTTGGACAAAAGTATGAATTTCACAACATCTGAGTATACGATATTTCAAAAACACACTGCAAATTTTACATCTTTAGAACCTTCATTTTCTGGGGAGAAGTATGGAACCCAGCAAGTTGATTCTTTCAATGAATGTACATTCACAGAATTCCTAGAAAACCAAAAATTGTATCAACATCCTACATGGATGTTCAAAAATATTCATATCCTGAAAATGTTTGGCAGAATTAGATCCTGTTTGCAAACTAAGTTCAACTCATTGTTTCCCTTGCCCCAAATTTCTGGATTTTCTTCGCTTTTTCTCTCCTTAATTGATTCTGATGAACAGAAGCGCCCAATGATCAGTCTGAAAATTAGAAATTTGAAGAAAAATCACACAAGATATATGAGAAACATCTAGTCTTGCTCACAGCCTGGAAAACTGTTGACTTCTTTTGTGTATCAAGAAATTGGCTTTGTGCACCCTAGGTGTTAAAACCTATCAGTTAAGGTACTGACAACGTGCAGATCTTATTCGGTATAAGCTGGGAATTGAAATCAGGACAGGAGACCTCATTAATTGATGATTCACCAGATAATGGTGGTTAACATCGATAATGTTGAAATTTCAATGTGGAATATTGAACAGATCTGTGGAGGGTGTGATATACTGTAAGCCCAAACTTTACATTCTGGTAAATCCTGCAATAATTCAGTCACCTGATTGAAATTCAATCCGCCCAATTTGTGGACAAATTCGTTGTAGTTCGAGGTTCTAATCAATCTGATCATGCATTCTAAAATCAATAAATTAATGAATAATTATCAGATTATTTGCATGATCTTCTACCTTTTTGATAAGCTCCGTGTCCTGATAAATTTGACCACCCCCTGATTATGGTGTAATTTTACTTCCAGTGATTCAATTATTAAAGGATTTATCTCTGCCTGCCCCTGGTGAGAACTTGCATCTCATTGTTTTTTATGTTAGTTTGCATATGGTGTACCTGGTCTCCCGGTTAACAGATTTTGCCCTATTATGGCAGTGATCATAATAAGTTTACTTTACCTGACGTGATAGTAAAATGGCGCCCATAGGAGGGGTCCCATCTCCCAAGATTGTCAAGTCAATGTAAATTGCAACATTGGCAACAAATACACCAAGGAATTTGCCCAAAGGTCAAGGACACTGAAGCCAGCATTGTGACGAATCTCTGGCTGTGATATAGTACGTATCAATGTAGTGTGATGTTACTGGTCAGCATGCATGTGCATATATATATTGTATTATCACATCCAACTGATATATATATGGCACAAAAATGACCCCCAAAAATTCTGTTTCCCGTGGCAAATCATGCAAGTGATATAAGATAATATAGTATAGGCATCAGACCTGTCAATCAGTATTCAACCAACCATATTGCTTCGACAATTGGAAGAATTGAATGATTCACAGTTAGCAGGCATGAAATGAAAATAAAGGTGAAAAACTTACTTTCACCTGATTAATGGCATCACGAAGCCTCAACATTTCTGAGGTGCCTGAATCTACTGTTGTGGTGGTCTATTTCATGACTTCTTATATAAAGGAACCACATCTGCACATGGCTGTCACTGAGTTCAAGATTTGCAGACACCAATTGCTGATAATTGCAGTCGTATTTATTAGATCAATGATCTTGAGACGTTCAGACTGAAGTTATGGTGTAGTTATGCTGAGGAACAGTATGTATTATCGTTTATACCTATCTATATTTATATATACATATTTATATATAGCTGCCTTATCCACTGTATGGTGCTGGGTGTGGCTTCGCTTGTAACCATGGTAATCACTGATACAATTCTAATAATCACCAGCATGGATTCTGTGCCTCATATTATGCTTATATATTCACACTATATACTCGTGTTATCTTCTGCGTTTGGCTTTTGTTATATCTATATATTTTACACATATTCTTGACACGTCCTCCTGTGTGAGTTATTTGTATGAAACTATAGTCTGTCGAGTTCAATTTCTTAGCAATCAACAAACGTCAACATTGCTTTCAAACTTTATTTTTTCTCATAATTGCATAATGTTTTTGCATAGAAAAGTACCAATGCTGATGTCCGGAACTAATACTTGGGACCATTTTTTATTAACTTTCTGAACAGTATGTAGGGCAATTGATCTCTGGAGGCGGTGTTGTTGTTAGTATAGGTGGACCCTATGGAAGGATACTTTTCAGTTAGGGGTTAGGCTAGCTAGAGTGAGTGCTGGGATAGTTCAATCTATGCTGAAGTATGTACAAGGACTTTACTGGGTGGTATATGTTCATATCTGGTACATGTAATCCATTCCTACTGTCAGATATACCCTCTGATTGCATTACTGTTAAACATATCGTGCAGCTTTTGTGTGCTTAGCTCTGACCAATCAGCCTCATCCATTATCCAACTGAGCTGAGTGAGCTAAGAATAGCATAACTAAACTGGAGGTTGTAATTTGTGCTCTTTACAGATAGTTGGGCATATAAATTATTCCTCTTTTGGATATACTGGTTCTGAATGAGTTTCTCATCTCTTCCATATGCATAAGTCAGTAAAGACTGCATGCGCAGTCCAAACCCCTGTAGCGATAAATCGCTTCAATAACATTGAAATACATCCATGGATGCCCTAACCTAGGACACAAGCTGCTTTTCTATTCAGATAGACTTTGCTGATTGGAAATTCGAAAGATTTACATCTCGTCCTGACTAAGTCACTTTGATAAACGATTAATGGAAGCAGTCAAAGAAAAACAGATTCATACTTTTCTCACTCTACACTCCGCTTTGCATCTATGGTCATATGACTAAACATGACCAATGGCATGACACTTGAAAATTTACTGCTGAATTGGTTTGAGGTGGTGAGGTGATCGGTTTATATCTTTAACATTTTTCTTTGTTTGAATTACTTATCTTCATCAAATATTTCAATAAAACACACCAAATTTCCCGGTGATCCTCTTAAATATGGTCGATAATGAGCTCAGCTTTTTTCGTATCATCAGGGAATGTCTTCTGCATAGCATGACATCTTTTCTACCAAATATGCTGCTGTCTATGATACATTGACAGTACCCTCTGCACAGCTCTGATTAGAGTTAGAGATGATATATTAAGAGGTTCAGGGGAACTTTGTCGTGTGTACTTTTCCTGCCTTTCTGCCACACTGTACAACTAATCACAAAACATGAAAAAAATTAATACCTTGATATCAGTTATTACACAGAAATATAGACATTCAATGATTAACTAATAAATTAATTTTGGCATTCTGCTTTACATATTACTTCCTCTTTTCTCATGCCATAAAGAATTCAAACTTAACAGGCAAATGTTGTTTATTTTCCAGGGATTCATAGACATAATAATCGCTATGACCATTTTCATATAAAATTGATTTTTGTCATCAATAATAATGATTGTCATAGTTCTTGGGGATTGCAAATGTGCTTTCAACCCCATAATACCTTGTTTTCTGTATAATTTTAGATAAAAGTGGGTAATTTAACACAAATTGTGGGATTTTGATTTATGTATTTATTTTTTGCATAATTCCAATTAAAATTCAGTTCATCTAAATTGAATTTGTACAAAAACTTTAGGCCCTAGAAGCTTTGGTCTCTGAATCCCTGTTTCTTTTGAAGAGGTCTTTTTTGTTCCTTCTTCAATTCCTCACTGGTATCAAATAATGTAGACATTTTATTTGATACTGTAGTATGTGTCTGGGCCTCATGGGACGTACACACAGATGCCTGCAGGCTACCATCAGCAGGCCGGAGTGATGCCAACAGTGGCTGTGGAGGTAAGTGATCATATCTTAAGCCAAATCCTGTATTAATCTAATCCCAGGAAGTATAATTTTCCACCAAAAATGGAAATCAAATTTCTTGAAAAACTGTTTGCAAAATCATGCAGATGATCCAGCATTTTTTCACTATTTCAATGGTTTTACACCCGAATGATTTAATCATTTACTCGATGCTGTTATATATTCGGACTATGTCATACCATTTAGACAATGTCATCATTTATGAGATACCTTTATATATTTGGATGATGTAATCATTTATGCAACAGGTTTACGTATTTAGCTGATATAATCATTTATGGAACGGGCTTATATAGTTGAATGATGTAATCATTTAAGAAATGTGTTGTATATTTGGACCATGTCATTTATGGTATATTTAGATGATGTAATCATTCATGAAATGGAGTTATACAGTTAGATGATAAAATCAAATTAGTTTTTTGGGGTTATGTAATCATTTATGGGATGCAGCTATATATAATTTGAATGATCCGTGTTGGGGTTATATTATTCAGATGATTTCATCATTTAGGAGATGAGGTTATATATTTGGATGATGTCATCATACATGGAATGGGTTTTATGTTTAGAAGATGTAATCATTTATGGAATGGGGTTATATGGGTGAATGATGCTATCATTCATGAAATGGGGTTGTATATTTGGATGAGGTAATCATTTATGGAATGGGGTTATATATTCAGACGATGTAATCATTTATGGAATGGGGTTATATATTTAGACGATGTAATCATTTATGGAATGGGGTTATATATTTAGACGATGTAATCATTTATGAAATGGGGTTATATATTTAGACAATGTAATCATTTATGGAATGGGGTTATATATTTAGACGATGTAATCATTTATGAAATGGGGTTATATATTTAGACAATGTAATCATTTATGGAATGGGGTTATATATTCAGACGATGTAATCATTTATGGAATGGGGTTATATATTTAGACACTAATCATTTATGGAATGGGGTTATATATTTAGACGATGTAATCATTTATGGAGTGGGGTTATATGTTTAGGCGATGTAATCATTTATGGAATGGGGTTATATATTTAGACGATGTAATCATTTATGAAATGGGGTTATATATTTAGATGATTTTATCATTCATGGCATGGGGTTATATAGTTGGACGATGTATCCATTCTCGGAATGGGGTTATATATTTAGACAATGTAATCATTTATGGAATGGGGTTATATATTTAGACGATGTAATCATTTATGGAATGGGGTTATATATTTAGACGATGTAATCATTTATGGAATGGGTTTATATATTTAGACGATGTAATCATTTATGGAATGGGGTTATATATTTAGAGACTGTAATCATTTATGGAATGGGGTTATATATTTAGACGATGTAATCATTTATGAAATGGGGTTATATATTTAGACAATGTAATCATTTATGGAATGGGGTTATATATTTAGATACTAATCATTCATGGAATGGGGTTATATATTTAGACGATGTAATCATTTATGGAATGGGGTTATATGTTTAGGCGATGTAATCATTTATGGAATGGGGTTATATATTTAGACGATGTAATCATTTATGAAATGGGGTTATATATTTAGACGATTTATCATTCATGGCATGGGGTTATATATTTAGACGATGTAATCATTCATGGCATGGGGTTATATATTTAGATGATGTAATCATTTATGGAATGGGGTTATATATTTAGACGATGTAATCATTTATGGAATGGGGTTATATATTTAGATAATGTAATCATTTATGGACTGGGGTTATATATTTAGATGATGTAATCATTTATGGAATGGGGTTATATATTTAGACGATGTAATCATTTATGGAATGGGGTTATATATTTAGACGATGTAATCATTTATTGCATGGGTTATATAGTTGGACGATGTATCCATTCATGGAATGGGGTTATATATTTAGATAATGTAATCATTTATGGACTGGGGTTATATATTTAGATGATGTAATCATTTATGGAATGGGGTTATATATTTAGACGATGTAATCATTTATGGAATGGGTTATATATTTAGATGATGTAATCATTTATGGAATGGGTTATATATTTAGACGATGTAATCATTTATGGAATGGGTTTATATATTTAGACGATGTAATCATTTATGGAATGGGGTTATATATTTAGACACTGTAATCATTTATGGAATGGGGTTATATATTTAGACGATGTAATCATTTATGGAATGGGGTTATATATTTAGACGATATAATCATTTATGGCATGGGTTATATAGTTGGACGATGTATCCATTCATGGAATGGGGTTATATATTTGGACGATGTAATCAATTATGGGATAAACTTCTATTTAGATGATATAATCATCTATGGAATGGGGTTATATATTTAGACGATGTAATCATTTTTGGAATGGGGTTATTTATTTAGACGATGCAATCATTCATGGAATGGGGTTATATATTTAGACGATGTAATCATTTATGGAATGGGGTTATATATTTAGACGATGTAATCATTTATGGAATGGGGTTATATATTTAGACGATGTAATCATTTATGGAATGGGGTTATATATTTAGACGATGTAATCATTTATGGAATGGGATTATATATTTAGACGATGTAATCATTTATGGAATGGGGTTATATATTTAGACGATGTAATCATTTATGGAATGGGGTTATATATTTAGACGATGTAATCATTTATGGCATGGGGTTATATAGTTGGACGATGTAATCAATTATGGGATTGGGATAAACTTTTATGTTTGGATGATGTAATCATTTATGAGATGGGGTTATAAACTTGTTATCTTGTTATGGGGTTATCCAAATCTGCATTCCCATTTTGTAAATGAAGATATTACAAATATAGCAGTGCAACTACATCCCATAAAATGATAACCCCATAACATGGGATGTAGTTGCACTGCTATATTTGTAATATGTTAATCTACAAAATGGGGATGCAGATTTTGGGTGTGTTCATTTTAGAATGGAGGTTTATTAAGCTAATTATTTGATAGAGTATCATAAATAATTGTACGTGTATCTCTGTTTTTGTAGGATCATGTTGGGGTTGATGATCAACAACATCATTACCAACAATACACTCAAGCCAAATAAATTTTTATACAAGGTGAGATTTTGCTTCTCATATAAATTACACGTTTGAAGATTAAATATATATACGGACTGGTCCTTGGTTTGTCCCAGTCACACAAATTTTTTTTTCTTGTTGACCATCAGTGTATGCTGTTGATGCATATCTTCACAGCTAATCGGTTGACCAACTTTTGCAATTAAACAATATGAATGTAAACATTGCCTTATAATCCTCCTGGACAGTGAGTCAAGCAATGCTATTTCAGTTAATTCAGCTACCTGATGTACAATGAAATTCTTGAGATCCAATGATATGCTAATTATTTGTGCAAGGAGAATATCAACATTTTCTTTTTTGTTTTATCCATGGCTCCCTATTCTTGCTCAGTGAACTTCAGCACACAATTTTATATTTTGCTTTCCACACATGTCCAACTCTACAATCTTTTCAAGTTCATCTGAACAAGAGCAGCCATGTAGGGAAGCTACCAGAAAAAGAACATGTTCAGATACTCACAGTTCAAGGTTTTATGAACCTAAGCAATTAGATTGATCAATTCAAATTTTCAAATGAAAATGTGATAATTTTATTATCTTGTGAAGATACTTAGCCTGTTTCACTTCTGGGCTAAATAGTTCAACAAAAGTGGTTTGATGGAAAGACCCCTCCTGGCCACAGTGGAAATATACAATACTCTGTTTTTGAGTGACAAAAAAAAAGGATTGATGCCAAAATACTTTTGTTTATGATGACTGAATACTGAATGTCAGATAAGACACCTGCTATACTTAGGAATCATCATTGGGAAACCGAACAAGATAAATAATTAGAACTCATCAGTAAAAGTCTGTTGATGTTTTCTCTTTGCCCTGAACAGGGAACAAATAAAACATTCAAGAGAGAGAGAGATGGATGAAGAAGGTGGTGCCCCCTATAGCAAAGAATCGTGTGACCAGGGGCAGACAACTGGTACCTCAAGCTGCAGTGTGTGACTGCAGAATTTATTATTGCTGCCTTCCATGCAAGACGCTGTTGATCGCAGCTGATTTTTAATTCAATTAAAATCTGAAATGGGATAAATATTGTTGATTCCACTTTTTATTGTTCACTTGTTTAGCAGAGTGAAAGGAGTTGTAGTATAATGTGAGAGAGATGGTAGAATTGAAGTACTTTTGCCCACGGGAATTGTGAATAAATGTAGGAAATAGATTATATGTTGCTACCATTTCTGAATTGTCATTTAAATGCACCTTTGTGGAATGGATCCAACACATCCATTCTCATCATAGTTTTACTGTTGTCATTCAATGAAATGTATTGAAGCTAAATTGTACCTAATATCTTTTTTTCTTTTTTTTCAAATCAAAATTTAGGAATAAATTAATGTTGAGATTATGTTTTCTGTGTATTTACCGATTCATAGGTTCATGAAGATGTATTCTGTTTTAATGAATTAAGCTTTTACTTGGCTTGTATTTTTTTTGCCACAAAGAGCTATTTTTATTAATGGCCATAATATAGCATAGATAACAGTTTTATGGTTTTAGACACCCAGGATATGTGATAGAACTTGGGTCAAGCGATACAGGAATGGTCAAATTTCTTTGCAGCTGTGTTAAACTGAAAAACTGTCTAGTGTAAATGTACGTGTAGTTTAACCCATACCCATTTTTGGAAATGTGGAGTTCATATAACAAATATAATCAAATGGCTTCTATTTCATGTTGCATTAAGGACATTTTATGTGTTTTCTTCAAATTGCTTATCTTTATTCTAAATGTGGAATGAGCAAACTAATGTGGTTGGCATAGTGTAGTTCCTGAAATGTTTAACAAGCATTTCATGGATTTGACATTTTGTCCCTTTTCTTATGCAAGAGCAGGTTTGAGTGGTTGAAGAATTACAGAGATTGCGAGTGAGAAGAAACAAGGGCCCCCAATTAATAGATGTTTGAACTAAATTTGTTTCAATAATCACATTAAATAATCCCCTTGTGTTAATATCTCTGATCTCACAAGCCTCTTTACGAATTATCATACATCTTACTCCAAATTCATATTTTTGCAAAAAAAACTTGATGTGTATTGTGAAATCATATTATTTCAATTCATCAACATTAGTGACTGAAGAGTAAGAGGTTTGAGTTGTGGGCTACGAAGCCTTATATTTCCTGTCAACTTCTCAGGGGACTGGCCTAAACCCAACTCTCTCATGAGGAGGAAATGTCTTTCCATGATGACATGGTCTCTTCATATCAGAGAATAGATATAGTGTGTGGGGAGGGGGTACGATTAACCCAAAGTTATCCGCTGTATGTATGTATGATCATGGCATCAAATTGTACATCTTCTACTGTCTGATATACCTTCTGATTGCATTGGGGTGAAAACCACGGCACACAGCTTTTGTACACATGGCTTTTGGCCAATCAGCATCATCCGTTAGTAAATGAAGCAGAGTAGGTCCAGAATGGAACAGTTCAACAGCATGTTGCACTGTGTACTCCAGGCGAACAGTTAACCATCTCAGTGTTAATTTTTCAATAAGATATTTGCCATTCCTAGATAGAGGAGTTTGGAGGCTTTTGTGTACACATTTGTTTTTAAGACGAGGTCAACACTACATCACCATGGCATTCATGGAAATTGACGTAGTTCATGGACGTCTTGGGGAACTTTGCAGCGCAAGGGTTTTCTGTAACATTGTGACATCGCCTATTATAACGTGGAAAAGTGACGTTTTAAAACTGCACATTCGTTTCCAAAACGAGGTCAACGCTACCATGCACGAAGCTCTGAGATATATAATGATCAATACTGGATGTATTTTCCATATCTCTCATATGCACATACACCCTTCATGTATTGATCACAAAGTCTGAGTGCATGTGTGTGTGTCATGTTTTTCAATTAAGTGCAGTCAGAGGGTGTTACACTGGCAGTCTATTAGATTAAAAACTATGACAATGAGAGAATTTATACATATTAATTGATATTGTCATTGTTCTGTCGTACGGTTAAATGTTGCTGATCATATGTCACCATGTGCTTCAACACACAGAAAACATATATCAGCACTGCAATGAACTTGGATAGTTGCCAGACCAGGTGATGCTGGTGTTTAGGTATTCAGATCGCACCTCTTGTTCTCTGAGCACATGTTCAATGAAACATTTCTGTGGGGAAAAAAAGACTGTAAAGAAATAGGTATTCGTAAACTATTTTTTCACCTTATTAAATAGTTTTCAATCCTGGAAACGTTATATTTGGGTGTTTTAAGCTACAGATGACATTATATTGTCTTTTACTTCTTCAATTTTGCCGTGAATTTTTACCGCTACAAGAACCAATATATACTAGCTATTTAATGATTGTGTTTAAACGGATTTTTTTCCGCAGACGCTCTGTTTTTTAAGCGAAGGGTTATTTGCTGTATGCAGTTTGAGGGCAATTTATACATGATGGGCTAAATAATATAATATTTCACCAGTATATACCAAAATTCTATTAACCGTAAAACGATATTTTTAGACCTATTGTTTATGATGTATAGACCAGAATGAACGGAAGAGAGGTCGCGTGCCTTTTTGTCATATTTAACAATTACTGTACTTTCTGGTTAAATTCAACTGTAATTGCAAAATGTGGCGAACATGTATATTTTCCAAGTTGTTATGGACATATTTTGGAGACTACTTTTTGTTTAGAGAAATGCGGAGTTTCCATTTCTCAAGTATTCCAGTGTTTACCATCATGGTTTTCCTTGATGAAATGAGTATAGCATATTTGTTTCATTTAATTGTTCTTTTCATTGCTATATAATCTGTGAAAGAAAACCCCTCACACATTTACCATAAATTATCCGACCTGTTATTTGGTACAGGGACAAGTGACATATAGTTTAATATGAGAAAATGGGTGTAAAGTGGCATTGCAAATGCTCACATTAATTCACCATTAATATATGAAACCCCTTTTTTGCCCCTTGTGTATATGGGTGAAGAGTGTACAGTGTAAATTCTATGTAAGCCTGCAGGATGAGTTTTCAGATTTGCAGGACCTGTTTTTTTTAATTTATAGACAAATTCTTGTCCTACCTGGGTCTATATAACCTCTCTGAAATCGGGGCCCATTGTGTATACCAACTCATATGATGTACATAGACATATTGAGTAATCGTCTGCTGTAGTTTTAATAGTCTCACATGTTGTGATGCGCAATTTTCAACAATCCCACTCTTCCAGCAGTTATAGATGCCCTGTGCAATAAGTTGTTATAGTTAGACTAAAAACTGTATCCCACAGACAAAGACATCGTCGAAGTGCACATTCTAAAAAAGGCTGTTAGCATCCCGGTCTTTGGACTATGAGCATATTGATATACTAATGTTGTAATAGAATAACTATGCCTACATGGAAGAGGGCATCGTTTATGTACACAATTTCATCAAACATGATCTTCAAGTCAACTGGCATAGACAACTACATCATCAAAGTACACCAAATCGCTTTTATCATATAAAAGTGCAGAGGATTCCCAGTGGGGTACTGGGTGCAATACATATGATGATGCAAACATTGAAATTGACCATATGTGTCATTCCATGTATAAGTATGGCAAGGCAACAAATCATGCCACAATTTTCAGCTTGTGATCCAGCGAGCCATTGCCTGTACGCCGGGTTTAGACCATGAACACTAAGATTTTAGTAGGCTTATGTCTTGAAATAATTGTTCCTAAAACATGCAATGAGTTTTGCCAGGTGTAGATGAAGAGATGGTAGCAAAAAAATCTACTCGGTCTCATCAATGCCCGTTTTCAGCAGCAACTTCACAGATGCCTATCGATTTTCAAAGACTGTATCAGTGGCAAAGACTGTATCAGTGGCAATGTCCATTTGTGCATTTTCAAGGATGTTCACAATTTTATTATGAGTCCGCTGGGTTGATGTCATCTGAAGTACACGTGTGCAGAGATAATATTTAGTTCCAGTTTTAAATCTGAGGCTGCAGATCAGTTTCACAATACATGAGCATACATTGCCGCCAGTCAGCTGTGAGAACAATAGTTGTAATTTTGGTGGTTTAAATTTTTTTCGAGTGTTCACCCATTATTCCAGCATCAGTGTTCTGGATTTTTTTCTGGGATATTGTAGTTGTTTCTGCCTTCAACTGTGTCAGAAACCAAGCGTTTCTTTTATACTGGCTGGAATGAAGATTTCACTCTCAAGCATTGCGTAATTGGTCGTAATGTTAATGCCGAATGATTTACGATGTATTGGAAGTAGATGTTGGGCGTTCTGAAAACCAGATTACTACCAGTAGCCCCCTTGCCTTGAATTAACCTTGGTGCCCTGCCGTGTGATGTGGTGCTTTAGCCAGATCTTGCGATGATTACTATGCTAGTGGTGAAACCGCATCGGCATCCACACAAATATTTATTGTTGTAGGTCTAGCTAGAAATCCTTGACAAATAATTGAATATACTTGTCACTGGTGCATGCTGTATTACACCAACTCCAGGCTCACATGCTACGTGCCCGTGAAAGAGGCATTAATAATGGGGGACTTGTACAATACCAACTAACCAATCAGATACTGTGATTGCCACTTCCTGTCTCGATATTGGCACAGTGAACCAATCAACTGGCAGAACTAGCACATTGCGTATAGAGTGATATATTTTACCAACAGTGACATGAAGTATGACAACTAAACCTTGATTTCAACTGCTGATGGTGTGATTCAGATAGTCTTCAAACATCGTGATCCTGGTATGGTGGGCATTTGAACTGGCACTACTTCTGTCTTGTAAACAAAAAAGCCATGGTATGAAATATGTAAATCGTGTTTACTAATAATATCAAGAATTTCTCACAATATTTCAGTTTTAGATTGAAAATAATTTTTAGACCAGCTGGTACGATCCGTTTTTCCGGAGAATGCTGGGCAAGTATCATCAAACTTTGAAGAAGTTTTTCGCCCATTACCTCATCTGACATAATGAGAGGTGCACTGAGTTATCTGAAGAGCTGAAGAGGGAATGGTTTGGATTCATTTGGATACGTTACTCGCAATGTTCGTCTAGCTGGGTAGTTTCCCTGAGGTTCAGACTAATATATAACTAGGATTGCCTTTTCATTTGTCGGATTTAACATTGTTCAGGACATTATTGTTGAGGGGGTACATGCTATGTTTTCAAAGGGAGGGGTTGGCTGGGGTGGGTTAGGATCTAGTAAATGTCCTGTTATCACATCATTAGACAGAAGTCTTTTTACCTTCTGTTGATTTTTGTTTTTTGGGATTTTTCATGTTGGTTGATAAGGGAGGGGTGTATGTGCGCAGAGTGGGACAGTTTTGGGGAGGGATGGGGATAGGGTGTACAGTTGATTACAAAACCATGTGAAAACCAGGTCATTTTTGTACAGACATTGTAGATATGTGTGATTTTTTTTGTGACGGAAATTCTAAAATGAATGATCCGTGATGTTTTTGTTGAGATGTTTATTGTTTTTGAAATATGTTCAGTATGGTAGTATATGAGAATCATTGTTTCAGATTCGCCAGTTTGTAAGAAAATTAAACAAATCGATTTTGAGACGGGAATATTGGGTTGTTCCATCTGGTGATGTTGAACGATGTAAGTCCATACTCTGGAGTAGGCACATTGAGCCCACGAGGCATTTTCTAATGGAACTGTACACCGTTTATAACTGATAGTGCTGAGCAAAGATCCGGGGTTGCTGTACCAAGACACCTGGGCTCAGCCCCCTCTTGCTAATTAATGAGGAATCGGCGTAAGCCGAAACATCCTCACTGAACTATTCCATCTGGCCTTGGTGTCTTCTTACATGGAATGCCAGCTCGTTAAAATCGATGTAAATGACAATCGCCATTGAAAGTTGCTTGACAACTGAGAAGCATTTGTCTGGGAATGTTTAGAATTCTCAGCGATGTTTAGAAAATGTTTTTTTTCATGGGTTACATAAAGATAGTTGGCCACGTGAAATGTCCATGTTTCAGTGATAGGGTCATTTGTTACTAAGTTATTTGAGGGAAATATGGAAATATGTGTCAAATGTGCAGGAAAGAAATGACATGGCTGATGATTTAGCCAAGCATTGTTCAGATTTGTTGTTTGAAATGTGTCAAGAATGAAATAAATGAGAAAACTGTTGAAACTGAATGTTTTGCCTTGCTGTGTATTCAGTCTGGACAATCAAACTGCCATTCTCGGGAGGTATCGCTCTAAAATGCGATCTCCGGAGGTCAACAAAGAATACTTCCGTCCAAATTGTCGGAGTATGGCAGTTTTTCTGACACATTTTAACGCACAGATGCAGCAAAGATGGAAAGGTAAGCGAAATTTTACATAACCCATCGAGTAACCACGTTATTCATCTGTCATTTAAACTATACAGCAATCTCCACAAAGCTGCGAAAGTCATATCGAAGCAAACTAGTGAAGTGGACTGTAATTTCTCACTTCGGTCGGTTTGGCATGCGTTTTGCACTCGATTTTCAAGGCTGACGGCATACACGAAGATGTGATATCTCCTAATCATATACCAAATGAAAGCTTATGCCATCGAGAATCTACTTCAGCGTTTGACTTCATCTGAAAATACGTTTTTTATCCATACGCACTAAAATATGTTGAGTAGACATTTACGGGAGTTGAATAAGCCATGTTTCGGAGGGTGGTGCATAAATATATATTATTTAGTTTGTTGGTAGTAGTCTTGAGGTGTTTTAAATTTTCTATTCCGCATAACAACAAGATTGAAGACATCAGTTGCAATTCTTTCAATTAGGGAAACGCTGCAGGCATCGAAGACAGCAGCTCAACCCATCAAAAAAGAGAAATCCTTGCCACAACTACTGACACAATTGTCGCAATTACGACAATTGTGTCCTTAGCAGTTGTCATGTCGCCAACAAATGTCACAACTGCATTGTGACAATAGCAGGCGACTCTGTCACTGAAAAAAAAGTGATAAAGAGCCTGTTGCTCAATTGTCCAATTATGTGGTTTAAATTTTAACCAAGTAATATTATTTTTCCAGTAATGCTGAGGTTATTCTTGGTAGGTTAGTTTACAGGAAAAAAAATCACCGGTATTAGCAATTATGTAGGAACCAATCATTTAATAAATACTAGCATAGACTGAAGAGACTTACATCAGACATTTCATCCAGATAACTTGAACAACGCTTGATGCAGAACTGCGACTCTCACTTAAGACCGGTAGGGGGAAAGCCAACAGTTCGGTAAAATAAACAATCTATAATATCTTTTTAAAGATCATTTTTTCATTCACCAGTTTCATGAAATATTTTTTCCCCCAAGTAACATTAAATAGCCAGATTTTGACACTCGCGAATTTAATATTCCAGTTATCTGGACCATCAGTTGAACCTTAATATGGAAAGATTCGCCAAGTCATAATAGTTCATTTAAATATTAAAATTTTCTAAATTTCGTTAATTCTAAACCTAGAGTTCGGTGGAATTCCGATTGTGTGATATAACTGGTCATTACGAATTTTTACAGGACATCATCCAAGGCGACTTATTGGGAAAGTACTGGACCAATATTATCTAGAAACACCCGCATACAAAATTACAATTTGCTTCCTAAATCGTAAACCTGCTTCAATTAATGCCTTTAAACTCCATTTAAATGCACAATCAAACGTAGAAAACGGAAGTAAAACTAAAAATTATCTCCCCTAGGAGAGAGAGTTATCCGCCCCTAGGAGAGCTCTCACTCTTCCCAACGTGGTTACTATATAAGACAAAGCTAGCCCATTCTCGTCCTCTTTCTCCTGTTTGCTCTCGAGCAGTGCACATCTAGGGAAGTGTTTAGATTCAATTTATAACGTTAGTTGTTGTTTCGCTGGTGTATCCTTTATCAAGTGTGACTTTTGTTGTTTATTCGGAACTTACTTATGTATTATTATGTCTGAGGTTCCGACTTCTATTCCTTGTCGTACGTGCGGGCAAATTTTGTCCCCATTGGACGCCCACACGGCTTGTTTTTTCTTGTAAAGAATTGTGTTGTCGTGCGTCCACGTGCGCGGAATGTGTATTATGGGATGCGACGACTTGGAAGAATTATGCCCAAGCTCGTCGTGCTTATCTTTTACATGCTTGTGATGACCCGTCTATTTCGGAGGTCGACAGACGGGTTTTAGAAATTTCTTTGGTCAATGATATGAAATGTAGTGAGGATCTTGACCGAGTTGGTCAAGATCCAGTTTCGCCCACGTCGGTATATATTTAGCCAAGCGGGACTATTCTACACGAAGATATTTCTAGGTTGTTAGACAGTTTGACCCGTACCGGAGCTTCATTGTCTAGGGTCGATCCCAAACCCGTTCCTTTGTTCGGCTTAACAAAGACCAAGTCGGTCTTTCCGGTGCATTCCATTGTCTTCGTCAGATAAAAGAATTCTTTGCCACATGTTATTTCGCCTCTGTCTATCGGTACCACATGTTTCTTCTAAAAAGAAGAAAGCTAATAAACAACGTCGTGTGTCTATTTCTCCGTTGCCGGTTAAATCTGGACATAGTTTATTTAATTCCGTTCCCGATCTATTTGTTGGGGCGAATGTTGGACTCGTTTGAGTCGGCCACGTGTTTAGTGTCTTCGGACGTACGTCGCTAAATATTTGGCTTTTGGCGGAGATTTTAAATTCTCTTGAAATGATCGTCTGACGATGTTTTTCTAAAAGTCTTTATGAAATCTCATGTTTAACTAATAACACAGTCCTGCATTAGGGCAGTGTGTATTCAATATTGCGTCTCCACACAAACTTTGAGTTGCGACCCGGTGTGTTTGATGTTATTGGCTCCCAACATTCCGTTTTGTTCGGTCAGTATGTGAGCCTATTGTGATGTACCTTAAACGAACAGGTTTTTGTTTCGTTGATTCATGATTTATCCATTGAATTGTTGTATAAATCTTACCAGGATTGTGAGTACTACCCTCGTTTGACGCGGGAGGTTCGTT
This sequence comes from Hanleya hanleyi, assembly GCA_036873755.1. NCBI lineage: Eukaryota > Metazoa > Mollusca > Polyplacophora > Lepidopleurida > Hanleyidae > Hanleya > Hanleya hanleyi. The sequence continues at coordinate 56,911 of JAVTVY010023347.1, forward strand.
TTTCCCCGCCGGGGAAATCCGAGTCTTTATAAGCAGTCCGTCAATGTTCCATGTTGTTGTTGTATGTTTTGTTCGGACTTTGGTAGTTCTCACCTTCATGCATTCAATTCTTTGGTCCTACCAAGAAGGTAATCTCTTGTTATATCAAGTATTATTATGTGATTTTGATATCCTGTCTTCAAGAGAGAACTTACGGAGGTTTTATTCTGCCTCTCATGTTTACGTGATTGTTGTTTTTGTGTACGTAACCACAACTCAACCCTATTTAAACGATTCTATAATAGCGTAAATGGCATGTTACGGGACTTCAATGCTACGACTGTTTGTTGCATTTTAATGAGCTTCTTTGCTGATCTCTTTATGTGATTAAGGGTGTGTCGATCAACAAAGGGATCACGTGTTGGTTTATCGTGAGTATGTAATCCTATTCACCCACTGTTTATTGTGAAACTGTGCTATTCTTTGATACACAAATTTGTTTTATACATGTGAATTGTTTGTTTCTCACCAAGCTGGTCCCATCTGTATACTGTATTTCGTTTATAATTCAGATGGAGTTGAGCATTATTTTTTATTTTCTTCTCTCTGAGAAAATTTAAAATTGTTAGCGTGAGGGTGTTGTTGTTGTTGTAATCCTAGACAATATCGACAATGCTGCCAAAAAGTCACATTGTGTGGCACATGGTAAAAAGTTTACTTGTAAATGTCACATGTATACTGTTAAAACAATTCTGTGAGTGTATTTCTCCGAGAAATCTTTAGAAATACTCTCGTTCGACGATACGGAACACGTAAGTTCGTGAAGTTTTCTTGATTATCGGTACAGTCTACAAGAACATCACACTGCTTTTTAGCAATGAACTTACCGTTTCTGCTTCTCGACAGCTTGTTCGCGCTAGGTCATTTCAAATTCAAAATTTTTAATATCCTTACCTTCCTGCCGGCGAGAGTCTTTAAATGTATTTCCTCTCTTCGGGAATTTTTAAATTCTTGGAGGATCTTCTCGGTTACGTGAAATCTCTTTGTTCTGGACTACGTTCCGTGGCAATGGTTAACACGCTGGGCTCTGATCCAGCGATCCGAGTTCAGATCTGGCACGAAACATAATGTGACTATTTTTGGGTTATAAATAGTAACATTGTTTGTAAATGTTGATATTCTCTCCTTATAAAACTCCAGTACTGATTTTCATGTACAGGAGACAAATTACTTCGGGAGAGGTCATAAGGTAATCATGTTCACTATTATAGTATTCATGTTCACTGACACAAAGATCCATTATACCTTTTAGCTCATTGAGCTTACGTGTGATTAGCGCTAGGAACATTTAATGTGTTCATCTCTACTGCGTTTCTATTTTCTAAAAGATGGAAAATAATTGCAATCGGTTTCGGTTGCAACTCTTTTCTCGCTTCGCACCTTTACGACGTTACGTTACGTCGTCTCGTTGTCCTCGTTCACCTGTACGTCGTTTCTCGCCGTTATGTCGTGTTCTTTTATAAGTTTGTATCCTGCTCTATTAGGAGCATGTATGTACATTATGTTGCGAATGCGAGATCGCTACGTTGTTTATCACTCACAACGTGTCTCTCATTTTTCCACGTTCCGGTACGCCATACGCCGTGTTTCACGTCATTGCTTCATATGTGAGATGTATATTTTATATCCATATTTCCTCGTTTTCGGCACTTCATTCGATACTCCATCGTCGGTCGTCGGCGGGAGTGGAAGTCCGTCCGTTTAGCGTCATCCTTCCATTTGTATCAGTCCCTCTCAGGTTTTTCACATGGTGATTTACTTAGGTGCGTCATTACTCTACGAAGTGAGTTTTGTTCAAGCATTTTTTGATTCCGATTTTGTGTTGAGTTGAACAAAATTGTTGTTGGAATCAACAGTATTTCATCTAATACTGTTGTATGGAGAATGGAATGGGTTTTTGGATTATGGACGTGGATAGTGATGGACGTCGCCTGGATTGTCAATGACAGTCTAGACGCTTGTATTTGATTCCCAAATCTTAAACCTGTTTCAATTCATGCCTAATAATCTCCGTCAGGAAGATGATACAACGTAGAAAACGGAAGTTAAAACTAAAAGTTAGCTCCCCTAGCGGAGAGTTGTCCGCCCCTAGGAGAGCTCTCCCACCTATTCCAGCTGTATTACTATAAAGGCTCTGCTCAAACCATTCTCGTCCTCTATTCTCTGTTGTACCTCGACCAGTACACATCAAGGAAGTGTTTATACAACCTGGGTTGTTGTTGTAACGACCCGCAGTATCCTTATCGGTTTTGACTTGTGTTATTTCTTGTCGGAAATTCTTTCATTATTGTCGGAAATTCTTTCATTAATATGTCTGAGATTCCGATATCTAATGCATGTAATTCGTGTGTGAAATGTTGGTCCAGTTTGGACGCCCACACGGTTTGTTTTTCTTGTAAAGAGTTGTGTTATCGGCGAAGTACTTGCGCCGAGTGTGTATTATGGGACCCGTTAGCGTGGGGAAATTACGCCCAGGCTAGACGGGCTTACCTTTTGCAGGCGTCTGACGACCCGTCCCTTTCGGAAGTCGACAGACGCCTGTTGGAAATTGCTCTTGTAAATGACATGAAAGCTAACGAAGATATCGTTGGAATTGGATTAAATGTTTCCCATGGTCTTAGTAATCAGAACTCGCCCGCCTCTGTAAATATACCGCCTAGCGGGACGGTTCTACGTCTAGATAAATCACAGATTTTAGACAGCCTACCATGTACGGGTTTGGCTATGTCTGCAGCCAAACCGGTTCCTTTGTCTACTTCGACAAAGACTTCTCCAAACCTGCCGTGCCTGAGCAATCCATTGTTCTCGTCGGACAAAAGAATGCAGTGGGTTCGCATATTATCTCGACCTCTCCATTGTCTTTTGGTTTTCACACTCCGTTACCTCTAATCGAAATAAACGTCGTCGTGTCGGTTTCTCCCTTGCGGGTTAAATCATAACGCAGTTCTAAATCCGTTTCTCGTTTATGGTGGGTCGTTCGGACCTATCATTGAGTGTCAAAATTGCTGTCTTGCGGTTTCGTCTATCGATGAATCAGCGATTCTATGGTGGCGTAAATGACATGTTACGGGACTTCAATTTTAGAGGATTGAGTTGGCATCAATTGAGACAGGTTTGATTTGGTAACAGATAGAAACATTGTTTATAAATGTTTGATATTTCAACCAATTTCCATCATTAAATATCCAATCTGTCGGCGATTATTGCTAATTAAAATAGTGCATACTGCTTATGAAATCGGTGAGAATTAGACCGGGAATTCTAGTACTATTTTTCGGCCTTCCCGTTCTCCGGTATGCCGTTCTCGTGCTTCGACTCGACGTTCTCCTACACCACCACGCCGTTTGCCACGTCTTTCGGTCTCGCCTTCTTTTATAGGTCACCACGTTCGTCAGTCGCAGACTCCGTTTCTTATCATGCGGTTGTCCACGATTTGTCAACCTCTCGCTGAAGTTATATCACTCGTTCGCCCATTCCGGTCTCGTCGAGTTCATCTGTTGATTCCTTTTCTTCAGTGTAAAGTTAGGAACATACGTCAATGATGGTTTTTCGGATAAATTGGATGCGCTTTTAGCGTTGGTGCCGGATATGCCGTCTGCTTCGAATAATGGTCTTCCTCGTATTAAATGTCAGACAAAAGAATGCTTCCTCGCCGTATGTTATCTCACCTATGTCATTTTTGTCAATGGTTCGATGGTGATTAAATTAATATTTTGGGGATAGTTTTCTTTCACATTTCTGTCTTTCAAAATTTTGTCTGGGCAAATTTTTAGACTTCACATGGTCTGTTTTTCCATCTGCCATGTGTTTATTGTCTTCGGACGTACGTCGCTAAATTAATTGGCTCTTGTCGGAGTTTTCAAAGTTCCTATATCTTGAAATTATTGCCCGACGATATTTTCTAAAGTCAATATGAATCTCGGGCTTATCTGATAACACAGTCCTGCGTGATGGAGACAATGTGTATTCAATATCACGTCTCCACACGAACAATGAGTTCGACCCGCTGTGTTTGTTGTGGGTTTTTACGGGCTCTCGCGACCTCGTTTATTATTGCTCAATTTGTGACAGATTTGTATTTAGTCCCCGGCATTTCTGTAAGTCTGCCTTTTAGTGCTGAACTTTTAAGGCCTATTGTGATCTCTACATTAAACGAACAGGTTTGTTTCGTTGATTCATGAATTTTATGCATTGAGTTTGTGTAAATCTCAAGTAGGATTGTAAATAGTATCCTCACCGGCGGGGGTTTCGTTTTTTCCCGCCGGGGAGATCTGATACTTTATTTGCAGCCCGTCAACTTTCATGTTGTTGTGACTTCTGTTCGGACTTGCAGTTTTGGTAGGTTCACCTTCATACATTCAGTTCCTTGGTACTACCAAAATGTAATCTCTTGTTATATCAAGTATTATTACGTTGATTTTGATATACTGTGTTCAAGAGAGATCTTACAGAGGTTTTTATATGCCTTTCATGCTGACATGAATATGAAGCGTGATTGTTGCATTTGTGTTACGTAATCACAACTCAACCCTATTTACTACGACTCTTTGTCGCATCTTAATGAGCTTCTTTACTGATCTCTTTATGTAATTAAGGGTCTGTCGAACAACAATGAGATCATGTGTTGGTTTACGTGAGTAAGTAAACCTATTCACCCACTCACCCTTGCTATTGTGAAAGTGTGATATTCTTGAAACACAAATGTCTGATTATTTACATTGTGATTTGTTTTGTTTCACACCAAGTTGGTCCCATCTGTATACTGTATTACGCTTATAATTCAGATGGAGTTATGCACTAATTTTAATTTCTTCCCTATGAGAAAATTTAAAATTACTAGCGTGAGTGGGAATGTATTTGGCCGGCCAAGGATCAAGCCTAATGACACGTAAGTCGTGAAGTCTTCTATGGTTTCTTTCTACCAAGTATGTATTACCGGTACAGTCTACTAGAGCATCAAACTGCTTTTTAGTAATGTTCTTACTGTTCTTCTTCTTCTCGACAAATTGTTCGTGTTAGGTCATTTCAAATTCTAAATTTTTGAATAACCTCACTTTCCTGCCGGCGAGAGACTTAAATGTATTTCCTCTCTTCGGGAATTTAAAATTCTTTAAGGATCTTTCTTGGTTACCTGGAAAAATCTTTGTTCTGGATGTCGGTTGTGTGACTATTTGGTTATTAATAGTAACATTGTTGTAAATGTTTAATATTCTCTCCATATAAAACTCCAGTACTGAATTTCATGTACAGGAGACAAATTACATCGGGAGAGGTCATAATGTAACCATGTTCACCGACACATTATTCATGTTCACTGACACAAAGATCCATAATCCCATTTATCTCATTGAGCTTACATTTGGTGATTAACGCTACAAACATTTAATATGTTCATCTCTACTGCGTTTAAAGAGAAGGAAAATTATTACAATCGACTTCGGGGTTACTGTTTGCAACGCCCTTCTGTTACGTCGTGTACTTTTATAAGTTTGTATCCTGCTCCATTATGAGCATGTATATACATTAAGTTGTTGTGAATGAGGAAATCACTACGTTGTTTATCATATACAACGTTTCTCGCATTTTTCACATTACGCTTTCCTGTTACACCTTGACGACATGTTCATTACGCCGTCATGTGTCTCTCATACACCTGTGCGTCGTTCTATTACATCGGTTAGACGTTTCCGGTACGCCATAACGCCGTTTGGTCACGTCATTTCTTCATTGCGAGATGCATATTTTATATCCATTCATCGGCACTTCCTTTGATTCTCCATCGTCGGTCGTCGGCGGGAGGGGAAGTCCGTTCGTTTGGCGTCAACCTTCCACGTGTATCAATTCCTCTCGGGTTTTTCACATTGTGATTTACTTAGGTTCGTCGTTACTCTACGAAGAGAGTTCTGTTCAGACCTTGTTGTTTTCCAGTCTGGAGTTCAGAATATCAAAATTGTATTGGAATCAACAGTATTTGGTCAAATACTGTTATATGGAATAGGTCTTTGGATTATGGACGTGGATATTCTCTGAGGACGACGGCGGGATTGTGAATGACGGACTAGTCGCCTTTAATTGAATTCAGCACAGTGTTGTATTAACACAGAACCATGTTGACTTTAACACACAAACATTGTGTTGAGATCCATTTACCTTAGGATTGTGCTTAAACAACACAATGTTTTCGTGGTGTACTTGGGGGACAGTTTTTCCGACTTTCTCCATCAAGTACTTTATTCCTGTATAGACCGTTACACCAATGGTTAGACTTTGACATTATGGTTCTGTCATCATCCTTAGGGTTGTCTATTATATGTAGGACCTTACTCACTACGTTCGTTTTTCGGGTTCGGTCTCTACAGCGGATTTATTTGTCCTGGTGCCGAGGACGTGATACCGTTCCCGACTCTATTTCCCTCGTAATTGACTTCCTCCTTCACCTTCACCAGGATAGGAAGTCTCATATTAGCACCATGGAAGGCTATCGATCTGCTCTGGCTAGGGTGTTACGTCTTACCTTTGGTACCAACATTAGCCTTAACGATAATATCTCTGCGCTTATTCGCGCCTTCGCATTACAGTCGCGTTGTACTCGCCAACTGTTACCGAAATGGGATATCGGTGTGGTTCTGTGTGCTCTGATTATACCACCTTTTGAACCCTTAGAGTCCGCATCTATAAAAGCTGTGTCTTATAAGACGGCCTTTGTGGCGGCGTTTGCTTTGGCGTCCAGAGTGTCTCAACTTCATGCTCTTGAAAGATCTTCTATGACCTGGACAGCGGATTGGTCTTCCATTCCTTTTCGGCCCATTCCTGAATTTATCGCCAAAATGAGTCTGTTCGTTCAGGTCCGTGCGCTCAACGTTCGTACTCCATTCCTGCGTTGTCAGACTTTGTACATGGCCTCGAGGACGATCTTCTGCTAGGTCCTGTTCGAGCCATCCGCCACTATCTTACTCGTACCGATTCCGTTCGCGGCTTTCGGCTACGGTTATTATGTCCCTTCACCTGTCAGCAAGGCTTGACTTTTAAAAAAGCCGCGTAGTTGAAGAAGACCATAAAATAGTCATCAATTGGCAGAAGATAGATATACCATTGACGCCCCCTCTACTGTCTTCTGCTTCTTCTAATGTGATTCGTGCCATCGCTGCGTCATGGCCTTTATGGAAGAACTGGCCCCTCCATGACATTGTCCTGTCTTGTGCCTGAACAATTAACCCCACGTTCACTAATTTCTGTCTGAAAGATATGACACTGCAATCAATAGTGTGACCACGCTTGGGCCACTGGTGGCTACCCAGCACGTTGTGAGTAATTTCAGAAAAAGAGGGGGGGGGGCGGCAAAATTGTCACCATCACGGCAAGACAGCCATCTTGCTGTATCATCTCATCTCATCTCATCTCAGTCATATTATTATTATTACATATATTATATGATAAAAGGCATCTCAGAAGGTAGAAATAAGTCAGTTGACCGGCCGTGGATTCTATAATCACCAATGAAGGCCTGACACCAGGATAGGGTTTACTCCTAACTGAAAATTTGCTTCTGTTCTTCAGAAACTGACTTCCTTCTAGATGTCTCAGCTGGGTCACCTGTGCCTCAACTCACAAGACACCTGCTCCAGACCTAGGGTCAACAGTAGTGATGACAGTACAGAGAGTTGACAATTGCGCAGCATCACCCAGAGAGCAAGCACGGCAATTCCAACGCATCCTTCATCACTCCAAGTGTGGTGAGTTGACCTCAAGAGGCTTGCGGACTGAGAGTGGTGTGGACTTGGTACCTTCCAAGATTCGGGTAGTGTACGCCCTCCCCTTACTTACGGTCGGACCAAGGATCTCCCTGTATGCAATGGCTTGTGGCTGTTTTCCCCCCCTAGTCATACAGTGCCTACCAAGGGGACCTTCTGCTGCCTATCGTGCCCCGGGTATCCTTCAACTTGGTGGAAATGTGTACCACACCACGAGCACAGCTACATGGATGGAGACACTCAGATAAGTAAACTGTATCAACTCCTTCAATTACCCTTTACGGCTGTGTCCAGGGTTAACTTGTTGAGTAATAATGTCTCAGATTTATACCCATGTCTGTGTCGTTCCAGCGATTACTAGTCTGCTATGGGAGTTACCACAAGGCCGAGATTCCCGCCTCCATATGTTGGTACTGTGGCATGAATTGAAACAGGTTTAAGATTTGGGAATCAAATATCAAACATTTATAAACAATGTTTCTATTTGTTACCAAATCAAACCTGTTTCAATTTGATTGACCCTCCCTCCGTCCCCTCATGCCGGCCTTAAACACTACAGGTCTCGGTAATTACAATGAGAATAGAGGACGAGAATGGTTTGAGCAGAGCCTTTATAGTAATACAGCTGGAATAGGTGGGAGAGCTCTCCTAGGGGCGGACAACTCTCCGCTAGGGGAGCTAACTTTTAGTTTTAACTTTCGTTTTCTACGTTGTATCATCTTCCTGACGGAGATTATTAGGCATGAATTGAAACAGGTTTGATTTGGTAACAAATAGAAACATTGTTTATAAATGTTTGATTTTTGAATTCAGCACAGATTTGTGTTGATTTTTGGTTTAACTCAGAACCATGTTGACTTTAACACTCAAACGGTTTGTGTTTAGATCCGTTTGCTTTCTATGCAGGACCTTACTCACTATGTTCGTTTTTTACGGGTTCGGTCTCTGCAGCGGATTTATTTGTCCTGGTGCCGAGGACGTTATGCCGATCCCGACTCTGTCTCTATTTCCCTCGTTGCTGACTTCCTCCTTCATCTTCACCGGGATAGGAAGTTTCATATTAGCTCCATTGTAGAGTATGGATCTGCTCTGGCTAGGGTGTTCGTCTTACCTCTGGTACCGACATTAGCCTTAACGATTATATCTCTGCGCTTATTCGCGCCTTCGCCTTACAGTCGCGACGTACTCGCCTACTGTTACCGAAATGGGATATCGGTGTGGTTCTGTGTGCTTTGATTCGTCCGCCCTTTGAACCCTTTCTATCCGCTTCTCTAAAGCTGTGTCCTACAAGGTGGCTTTTCTGGCGGCTTTTGCTTTGGCCTCTTGAATGTCTGAACTTCATGTTTTTGAGAGATCTTCCATTACTGGGACGACAGATTGGTCTCGCATTCTCTTTTCGTCCCGTTCCGGAATTTATTGCCAAATGAGTCTGTTCGCTTAGGTTCGTGCGCTTTACGGTCGTACTCTATTCCTGCGTTTTCAGACTTCCTACATGGGCTCGTTGGCGACCTTTTTGTTATGCTCTGTACGAGCCATTCGCCACTATCTTACTCGTACCGATTCCGCTCGCGGCTCTCGGCGCCTGTTATTTCAGTTGTTTCGCCCGTTCTGCAATGCATGACATTACGAAAATTCCATTGACGCCTCCCCACTACTGTATACTGCTTCTTCCCATGAGATTCGTGCCATCGCTACACATGGCCTTTATGGAAGAACTTGTCCCTCCATGACATTGTCCAGTCTTGTGTCTGGACAGCAAACTCCACGTTCACAAATTTCTATCTGTGTGATATGTCAGTGCAATCAGATAGTGTGACCACGCTTGGGCCACTGAGGGCTACCCAGCACGTGGTTAGTTCTTTCAGAAAAAGAGGGGGGGGGGGCAAAAATTTGTCACCATTGCAGCAAGGCAGCCATCTTGCTCTTCTCTCAGGTATATCATTTTTCCACATTCATCGTGATCGTCTTTGAAGGAAGGAATAAGTCGGATAGACGACCATGGACTCTCTAATCATCAATCTAAGAGGTCTGACACTTTGAGAGTTTAATCTTTACCTTAACTACGGTTTTGCTTGTGTCTTTCAGCTTGAAACTGACTTCCTTCTGGATGATCTCAGCTGTGTCACCTACGCTCAACTCACAAGACAAGTTGGACGTAAGTCGTTGGTGGACTGAGAATGGTGTGGCTTGGCGCCCTCTAAGACCAAGAAGACCTAACAACCCGAGTGGTAGAGGATCCTGACATCTTGGTAGAGTTTGCATATCACACCACGAGCACAGCTACATGGATGGAGGCACTCAAGAATAAGTATAACTGTATCATATCCATGATTTACCCTTTACGTCTCTGACCAGGGTTTTTCTTGTTGCTTGTTGATTGTCTCATGTTTATTCCCTTGTCTGTGTCATCCCAGCTACATGGAGGAGGACACTCAAAAGATAAGTTAGATTAGTATCTTCTATTACTACTCCATAATTGCCCTCTGCTTTATCGGCCAGGTTTCTTTTGTTGAGATTTATGGAAGAACCTGCCCCTCCTTGACATTGTCCAGTCTTGTGCCTGGACGGCGAACTCCACGTTCACCAATTTCTTTCTGAGAGATATGTCTGTCCAGTCACATAGCATGACCTCACTTGGGCCGCTCATAGCCGGCCTACACGTGGTCAAGTAAATTTTGCAAAAAAGGGGGGGGGGGCGGCATTTTGGATCATCGCAGCAAATCTGCAACTTGCTGTATCATCTCATCTCGTTCTCAATTATATCATTAGTCCACATTATCATGATCATTTATGAAGGAAGTTATAAAGTCAGATGGACAGCCTTGGACCTTTCATCATCAACCTAGGATGTAACATCGTTCCAGATGTCAGACACTATGGTGAGTGTATTCCTTACCCTAACTGCGGTTCTGCTTGTGTCTTTCAGGTTGAGTCTGATTTCCTTCTGGATGATCTCAGCTGCGTCACCTACTCCCAGCTCACAAGAAAGTAAGGGGGATGTAAGACGAGTGTGGACTGAGAAGTGTTCTATGGTGTAAATATTAGCACTCTGGGCTTTGTTTCCAGCGGTCCGAGTGAACGGAGATCTCGGTAGAACTGCCATGATGGAGAGGAATTCTATGGTGTAAATATTAGCACTCTGGACTCTGTTTCCAGCGGTCCGAGTTAACGGAGATCTCGGTAGAACCTCCATGGTGTGGCTTGGCTCCCCATAAGCCCGGACAATTATGCTCCATCTAGAGCTAATAGGAATAGCCAAGTATCTGCATGACAGTGGCTGAAGTCCCAAGAGTTTCATACAGATGCCTACCAAGAAGACCTACAGCCTTACATGGCAGAGGATTCGGACATCTTGGTAGAGTTGCTGCCACACCACGAGCACAGCTACATGGATGTAGACATGCAAGATAAGTACAACTGTATCTTATCCACATTTTAACCTTTTATGTCATTGAACAGGGTTTCAAATTGTTGATTATTGATGTCTCATGCTCATATCCATGTCTGTGTCTTCCCAGCGGTTACTTAGCCTGCCTTTGAATCTACGACATGGCCGAGGTTCCCTCCTCCATATGTTGGTACTGAGGCATTAATTGAAGCAGGTTTACGATTTAGGAAGCAAATATTAAACATTTATAATCAATGTTTCTATTTGTTACTAAATCAAACCTGCTTCAATTTAATGGGCCCTCCCGTCCATCCCCTCGTACCGCGGCCTAGTTCATTACTGGTCTCGGTTGTTACAATGAGAAAGAGGGCGAGAATGGGCTAGCTTTGTCTTATATAGTAACCACGTTGGGAAGAGTGAGAGCTCTCCTAGGGGCGGATAACTCTCTCTCCTAGGGGAGATAATTTTTAGTTTTACTTCCGTTTTCTACGTTTGATTGTGCATTTAAATGGAGTTTAAAGGCATTAATTGAAGCAGGTTTGATTTAGTAACAAATAGAAACATTGATTATAAATGTTTAATTTTTCGTCAAAAATACACGATATTCAAGTTTTCAATTATTTTCAGATTTTGACGAAGATTTTGGTTGAAACCGTACTACAAGTGATTGTGATTGCGGGGTCTTTTTACGGAAATTTTCGTTCAAAAATTCACAGTTCATAGCTGGAATGTTTTAATATTCATTAACCCTACCTGGCCTGGGCCCCCCCCCCCTACCAAACTTTCTGCGCTATATCCGGAACGACAACAAATGGAGGGCTGAAACTCCGCGACTTTATAGTTTCTCATATTGGGGTCATTTTGAGCCTATTTCCGTAACCCCCCGGGCAGAGAATCATGGGAAAATTCAAGATGGCGGCCAGGTGCGGTACCAGAAAAGATGTTTTCGTCATATTTCCTCAAAATTTCTGCTTTTCCGCGACGAAAAGTGGGCAAAAACTATTTTATTTCACATCACATTAATATTTACTAATTTATCGTGCAATTTTTGCGGAGAAATTGCATAAATAAAAAACTCGGAAAATCTGACTGAAAAATCGACCCAAAAATTCCATTTTTGAAAATGATGTCACTGTGACGACATCAAAGCGGCCATCTTGGATTTTTTTACATTTTCTGGCAGAGCTTGACCCAAGGGTATAGTGTGGTAAGGTTCAGCCCCCTAGCTGAAGGGGTAAGAAAAATAATTAGGGAGGGGCCGAAATGCCCCCCCCCAGGCCACAACAGGTCCCAAAAAACCCAGGCCAGATAGGGTTAAAAAGCGCTAACATGGACGGGTATGCGCTACCCGTTAGAGGAGCGAAGCTCTGGGAGTAATAGAATTGAGCTGTACCTAATGTGTCAAATTTATTGCTCAAATCGACACCTGCTATTGTTTAGCCTTAATCTCTCATTGGAGATTCCATTTGCAGAAAATTAAAAGTTATCTCCCCTTAGGGAGCTCGGGCAGGTTGCTCTGACCTGCGCTCTCATGAAACCCTCATATTTCCTCCTGCAACTGCCGCGTGCAGCTGGTGTTTTTCTGAGTTCCTAACTTGTAGTTTGAGACGTAACCTAGGGTTATTTTCTGAAGCTAACTACTTGCAGTTTACTTGGACTATTGTCTGATTGAATATTTCCTGAATATTCCAAACGTTGCCGTTCCTAGAGTCGGCTTTCTTGGTGTATTTTGAATCCCCGTTCCGCCACGTGCTTAGAGAGGGCCGAATGGGGTTTTGCCCTCGACATCACGCTTGGCAGCCATCTTTGTTCGACGGGTCATTTGTTGAAGTGTTGTACGGGATGATGCTACCGGGCGGAGTTACGCCCAAGACTTACGTTTTACAACGAGAACATCATCTCAGGATTACAAGACTTCTGCTGGGAAGTATTCTTGCTAATTTTTATACGCCCGCCCAAAAGGCGGTCGTATTATGGGATGGCGGTTTCCGTCCGTCTGTCCGTCTGTCCGGTTCTCGTGTCCGGTCTATATCTGGGACAGTTTCCTATCCACAGCTCCAATTTTTGGTGAGTGGATACCCTACGGGGAGACGATGTGTCGCGTACCAAAATGAAGGTCGAGGTCACAGGTCAAAGGTCACTGGCCTAAAAAACAGGAAATCACTGAAGTGTTCGTGTCCGGTCTATATCTCTGAACGTTTTCTATCCACAGTTGCAATTTTTTGTGAGTGGATACGCCAGGTGGAGACGATGTGTCGCGTACCAAAATTGAGGTCGAGGTCAGAGGTCAAAGGTCACTGTTGCCAAAAATCAGGAAATCATTGATCGTTGACAGTTTTCTATCTAAAGTTCTAATTTTTGGTGAGTGGATGCCCTAGGGGGGAACGATGTGTTGCATATTAAATGTAGGTCAAGGTCAGAGGTCAAAGGTCAGTGTGATTAAAAAATCAGGAAATCGTTAAAAATTTCTAATTTTTTGTGAGTGGGTTCAATAGGCGGAAATGAAGTGATGCGTACCAAAAATTAGGTCAAGGTCAAAGGTCACCGACCCCAAAATTAGGAAATTATTAAAAATAACATTTTTAGTGTCAGTAGATACATTAGGGGGATACGATGAGTCACATACCAAAATGTAGGTCAAGGTCAAAGGTCAAGGTCACTGTGACCCCAAAATCGTGAAATTGTTAAAAATCATTAATTTTTGTGTCCATTGAGAAATTGAGGGGGGACGGTTTGTCATGTACCAAAATTTAGGTCAAGGTCAAAGGTCAAGGCCACTGTGACCCCAAAATCAGGAAATCAGTAAAAATCATGATTTTTTGTGTGCATTGTTAGATTGAGGGAAGACAATGTGTTGTGTATCAAAATTGAGGTCAAGGTCAAAGGTCAAGGTCACTGTGACCCCAAAATCAGAAATCATTAAAAGTCACATTGACATATGCCTGTCGAAGACGAGGTCGTGTAATGCGATGTTGCGTTCTGTCCATTCATCCATTAAAATTTGTTGTCCATGCGATAGCTCTAGTTTCAAGGTATGGATTGGTACCAAACTTTGAGTATACCTTACTCGCATGGCAAAGTGGAGCCATACATATGAGGTCAATTTGTCAAAGATCTAGGTCGCAAAAATGAATCAAGCTTAGCTGACTAAATGTGTTGGAATATTGTTGGAATATTCAAGAGTCTTTCCCCTGCATTTATATGATATTGTCCTGTTGAGTTGTCTCCCATGTTTGAAACGCTTCATTTAGTTAAACTGTTGTGAAATAAAAACCATACATTTACTAATTTAACGGGGAGAGGAGTCCTTTATGAACTTCACACCTGTTTATTAACTCAAGGACAAAGGTTTACTTCATCTCTTTCTTCTTCCTTCATGAAAAATTCTCTCATCTGAAAGGAATTCATTTGCAGGAAAACTACTATTTTCTTGTGTTTGACTATTGTCGATTTCAGTGTGGGATATGTGAGCTCTAAGCTATTGCTTCAAGGTCAACTGGTTACCAAGAGTTGAGCTCATTTTAGTTTATCATTCAATATAAGATGTGATATATGTTACATTCTTATAAGCAAAAAAGTGTAGACCTTTCTCTGGATTGCTAGATCAATTGAAATCAAGGCTATCAAACAATCTTGAAATTTGAACCAAAGTAATTCCAGATATACGGGCGTATATTGAAGCCCCTTGGGCTCTTGTTAAACGATAAGATAACCTTTCATTTCGTTGTTGTTGTTGTTTTGCTCGTTGACATGATGCATGTTTCGGGGCCTTTCATTTTTGATAGTGTACGACTATGCATACAGTTCAATGTGCCTACCAAAATTACTCTCTTGTTAAATCAAGTGTTATCTGTTTATTCGTTGATATCGTGTGATCAAGAGAGAGATAACGCAGAGGTTTTTCTCTGCCATTCACTTACGTTGTTGTTGTTGTTTGTCTTCGAGGTCACGCAAGTCGAGGCTATGCTTACAATTTAATGTGCCTACCAAATTACTCTCTTTGTGTAATCAAGGGTTATCACTTTATTCGTGATATTTTTTGATCAAGAAAGAGATCACGAAATTGTTTATTAAGAAATTGTGCTATACTTTGGAACACATTTTCTGCTAGTAAATGTTGCTTTGTTAAATATATGTAATATTCATTTTTCACAACCAAAATTTTCCCGTGAGAATACTGATTTAGGCTTACAATTCAAATTGAGTTGAGCTTTAAATTGATTTCCTCTTACTGAGAAATTATTATTAGCTCTGGTGTGAGTTTTATTTCCCCCGGGAAGACATTAGAAATGTTTCTCGTTCGACGACATGTAACTTCTTTATAGATCTTTTTCTGGTCTGATGGCCGGGACAAAGATCAAGTCTGGAGTTACTCAATCATTCGCCACTGCTTGGGACAGCATAAGACAGTCTCCAGCTGGCGGTCTACTTCTACTTCGTAAGCTACTTTCGTCCGAGCCTACACCAATCGACACTATGGGCTCCGGCTACTTCTTTTCCAAAAAAGAAGAAAAAAAAAACGTTTACCGGTAACAGCCCAGTACTCCTAAGCAACGTTCATTGCCGTTCTTCTTCTACGTCTGCTTCGTCCAAAACATCTTTTGGGGCTACAGCATTTGTTTGATCTTCATGTATTTGTTTACCATGATTATTCTGTATGATAACTTCATCTAATACATTTGAAGACTTATGGGAAGTTTAGACCTTAAATTGGATGGTGATTCAAGATTGAACATTATTTTTCATGTTTTTTGTTGGAAATCACCAGTTATCTTCTTTAGAAGCATTTCATTGGTCAATTCAAATTGTGAAATTAATGAACTTGGTTTATCTGCCGACGAGAGACATCAAAATGAAATTGCTCTCATCGGGGAATTTAAATTTAAAGAAGATCTTCCTAGTTCATCGTTAGGAAGTATCTCATCTTCTCAGTCCTACCATGTCATTGTCCTCGTCTGTTAGAGTCCCCCTAGTGATGTAGTTAGACAGGTTGATATTGACAAACTTCCAGATAGTCTAGGTCGTGGTGAAGAACTCGTCTGGCGGGTCGGTGACTAAGTCCATTTTTTACCCCTCGGGCAAATTTTGCCCGAAGGGTATTGTCGTCGTCAGCGTCGTCTGTCCGTCTGTCTGTCTGTCTGTCCATCTTTCTTGTGAACACGATATCTCAAGAAGAATTATAGCCAGGCATTGTAAATTCATACCACAAATGTATCGGGTGAAGGGTCAGAAGCCTATTAAAAAGGACTGACCTTGACCTATTTTATCAAGGTCAAATAATAGTATTTGCTATATTTTTTGAAGGATTGAAGCTAGGATCTCCAAATTCATATTACTTATGCAACTGGTGATTGACTAGAAGCCTACCCCAGTTGACTGACCTTGACCTATTTTTTATAGATCATATACTGTTTATTATAATATAAAATGAAGAAAGCTAGGCTTTCCAAATTAATACTATGTATACATCTGGCGAGGGTCCAGAGGTGTACTGAAGACGACTGACCTTGACCTATTTATCAAGGTCAAATTTTAGTATTTCTAAATTTTTTGAAGGATTAAAGCTAGGTCTCCAAATTCATATTATGTGTGCAACTCCTGATTGACTAGAAGCCTATCCCAGTTGACTGACCTTGACCTATTTATATAAACTGTTTATTATGATATAACATTGAGAAATAAAACTAGGGTTTCCAAATTAATATTATGTGTACATCTGGTGATGCTCCAGAGGTGTGTTGAAGATGACTGACCTTGACCTATTTTATCCAGGTCAGATTCTATTCAGTACAATATTACATGAAAGATTTACATTGTCCAAATTTATACCACTTATGGCTGGACCTGATGTCTGTTGAAGAATATCACTGACCATGACCTATTTTCAAAAGGTCAAATTAAAGTTAAGTCTAAGGTCTCCAAATTCCTGTTCCTTATGCAATTAAATTAGAATTGACTTGAAATTGTTTGAAGATGACTGACCTTGATCTATATTTCCAAGATAAAATTACTTTATTTGATTATAAGCTTTTTAGAATAGCACATTTGGAGCTAAGAATTCGGTCGATCATGCTCTACCAGAACCTCAGGCCTGGGCAAAAGCGAACTACAGCCAACCCTACTAGATCACATTTTTGTTAATCTAGTTCTAAAAATACACTGATGATATTATACAATGCATGAGTGAGTGAGTGAGTGAATATGATTTAACGTCGCTTTCAACTATATTTCAGTCATATCACGACGTTGGGTCCTATTACTTTTCACACTTGGGAACCCCACGGGTGCCCCACAAGCTCTCTGAGGAGCTGAGGCATATTCTTACCATGACCTGCGGTGTGCACAACGACCTCCCAGGTCAATCCCCAGAAGCCCCACGAGGCTACAATGCATGATTGCTGGGTGTAAACAATAACTGATAGCCGAGGGGTATTGAAGCCCAATGGGCTATTTTCTTTGTTTGTGTCTACAAAGGATCCTGTCTTCAAGCGACCGGCCTTTTTCTGAGCGTTTTTTTTCGTTGTCGACGAACAAAAGATTTCAGCTTCGCAGGTTACTACTTCGCATTCTATTGTCGGACGTCCTTCCACAGTCTAGATCTATATAAAAAGAAAAAGCTTCAACGCATTTCGTCTTCGCCTCTGCGTTTTAAGTCTCGGCTTTCTTCTGCAGCTGTTTTGTCTAAAACAGCTTCGCGGACTACGGCTGTTCGTTCGGACTCCACCTGTTCGTTTGGACTCCACTGTGACTTTTCGAGTTTCGGATTGACAGCTTTCGGATTCAACTTCAGTTGTTTTTCTTACAACGTCGTTCCCCTTCACCTCTCGTACTCGTACATCACAACGCCGTTCTCGTTCTCCGCAACGCTATTCTCGTTCGCATTACGTCGTTCTGTTACGCCCCAACGACGTTCCAATACGCCGTCACGTCGTTCTCATACACCTGTACGTCGTTCTCGTTCGCCTGATCGTCGTTCACGTACGCCTCAACATCGTTCCCATACGTTAGCACGTCGTTCTCGTACACCACAACGCCGTTCCCGTACGCCGGCACTTCGTTCTCGTACACCTGTTCGACGTTCCCGTACGCCACAACGCCGTTCACCAAGTCGTTCTTTTACACCTCCTTATCAGGGTCGTCAAGTTCGACATTCCCGGACTTCATTTCTGGATCATTCTCTTGATCGTTTGTTGTCTGCTTCTCATCGAGGCCCCGATGTTTGTTCGCCTGCACGTCTCTCGACTTCGGTGTTTTTCGTCTTTTAGTCGGTATTCTTTACCTTCTTCTGACAATTCGGTAGATGCGTCTTCATTATCGTGTGGTTGACCTTCATCGATTTGCGAGACGCATATCTTCATATACCCATTCATCCTCGTCATCGGCGTTTCCTATGATTCACCATCGACGGTCGTCGGTTCGAGTGGCAAGTCCTCCCGTTCGGAGTCAACATCGCCCGATGTATCACTTCTCCAGTCATGGCGTTTCTCCATCTACGGGCTTTCACATCGAGGTTTACATAGGTAGATCCGGTTTACTCTGCTCGTTCTGTTACATCTCGGGTTCACTCCTCACCCTCAGAAGTCAGAGCTCGTACCAGCACAACTTCGTCGTTACATTGGGGCAGTTTCGACCGTCTCCATCAAGTGGTTCGTCCCCCGGTAGACCGTTGGACCAAAATTTAGACGTTGGTACTAAGGTTTTTGTCATCAAATCATCAGCATCTTCAGCTTTGGCAAGCGATCTAGGGCTACTGACATCCACGCAGGATCTTACTCTTTACGGACGTCTCCAATTTCGGCCGCTGCAGTACCTTCTCTCTCCTTATCTTCAGACGTCATCCCTCAAACTATTAGTGCCGGTATTGACGTCTCTACATCCACATCTGATTTGGTGGCAGTGCCGCCACGACGTCATGCGGAGAGTTCCGTTCCGATTTCCAACTCCGAATCACCATCTCCACACCGATGCTTCCGAGACCGGTTGGGGGCCCATCTGGACATGTTCGGCAGATGGGATGTTGGATGCCAGGCTTCATATCAACCTTCTGGAGATGAAGGCCGCATCCTAGCAGTTCAGCATTGGACTTGTCTCGTGAATTCGTCCCTTCTCATCGCAACGGACAACTCTACTGTCATTGCTCACATCAACAAGATGGGTACCACCCGATCTTTTTCAACGTTTTGTCTGGTGTGGGATCTTTCGACTGGGCTCTCATACATCACTGCCATCTCACTGCTCGCCATGTTCCGGGTCGGCTCAATGTCTTAGCGGATCGCCTTTCTTGTCCCGACACCGTGCCTTAGACCGAATGGCAACTTCATCCGGAGGTCTTCCATCAGATCAGCAGCATCTGGGAGACTCCCTTGATCGACCTGTTTGCGACGAGGAACAATGCATCAAAAGATTACGGAACCGTAGAGGGGATATGCACAATCTTTTTTTCGCAGAAAATTATCTCGTTCGACGAGATCATTATCTCGTCCCACGACATAATTATCTCGTCCCACGACATATTTATCTCGTCCCACGACATAATTGACCAATGACAACAGATTTTACAACTACGTTGTTTACCAATGAAAGCGCACGTAACGTACTTCTATTGCAGTCAGTCTGGGAATTTTAGGCAATCTGCAGATGGCCTAGGCAATAAAAAAACAACCTCAAACTACAGGAAAAATTCATTGATCATTTCAAAGTTTTCTTGGGTTTGGATGAATGGAATCTTTGATGTCTCTGGTTCACTAAAAGTCTGCAAACCTTCGGGCGAAATGTAGTTGTTTAACGAAGAGTGTTTCAATGTGTGTGGGGTTTTTTTCTCGTCTGGAGTTGTAGGATCTGTGTATGGAGCGGACGCAGACTTCATAATAAAGCCGATGTCATATTGTAATACAATTCTGTTGACATAGATTTCACACAAGACTGACTAGAGAACACCAAAGAAGTGAAGTTTATCCATTCTCTCAAACAGTATTCATGATTAGGAGTGAAAATCCTCCAACTGCTATAATTTGATGTCAACATTTTCTTTAGCGGATACAAGTACACATCTGAACAGGTGTCTCGATCTCCGCCACTCCCTTGCATTATATAAATGTGACAGACATTACATAGTAACCTGAGAAGGAGTAAACCGAGAAGGCTCCGTACATGGGAGGCATTGAAATCTCGTGCGATCATCTCTGAGAATGAAATAATGTTCTCTAATCCAATCGCATATTTGGACGAAAAAACATCAACACGTCCGTTGAGCAGAATTTTTCTTCTTTTTTTTTCTCTATAAAGTTGTTTTGTGTTTTAATTGAGATCCCAGTCATTTGCTCCGTATTTCTTCATACACAAACAAGACATATATTAATTTTCATCTACTTTTCACAAAGAAACCATAGAAATAAACCTACTGTCTGTCCCAGATGATATATCCCAGACGTTTTCGGCGATATTTCGGAGACCATTTATCGTACAACATTGAAACTTAAATCACACAGTATATTAACTAAAAAATACTAATTTTATTCCTGTCTTTCAATAAAATCGATTGAGAATTGCCGCAAACGCCACGTACCATATTATTTTAACGCCACGATGGTGTTGATCTGCCAATGTTATAACATACAGACTTGACGTCATGACGTAACCCCCCCACATACACAAATCTCCCATCTAATTAATGATACAGGATTTTCACATTTATAAAAATATACCAATTTAGTTGTTTCATGTTGAACTGCAATACGTGCAGAATGAACGCCGGATTGAACTACGTAAATTTTATTAGTTTCTGCGAAAGCAGTAGTTCCTCTAGCTCTTTTGATGAGATAACAATAGGCCGTATACTGTTGGCGTTCAGGAAAACAAGCCTATTGTCAATAAAACTCATCGTCAAAGAAGTCATTAGGGACGACGTGTCGCATTAATTCCCGAACTCATGGTTGACCCAGCAGAGAGCTTGGGCGAGCTGCTCGGAAGAATATACCGGTATATGAGACATTTCTTCTCGCAAGTTACGTGCGCTTTCATTCGTTAACAACGTAGTTGTAAAACCTGTTGCTATTGGTCAATTATGTCGTGGGACGAGATAATTATCTCGTGGGACGAGATAATTATGTCGTGGGACGAGATAATTATCTCGTGGGATGAGATAATTTTCCGCGAAAAAAAGATTGTGCATGTCCCCTCTACGGTTCCGTAAAAGATTGCTCAGCACGACTGCGTCATCCTGCTCGTAGTTCCGTGGTGGCCTCGTCGTACGTGGTTTCCAGCTCTGGTTCCGCCACGTCGCCTTCGTCAACCTCACGGGATAATCCATCACAACCCGCGATGGCTCAACTTACACGTCTGTAGACTATCCAGGGTGCACTTACAGTCCAAGGATTTCCAGCAGAAGTTGCACAGACGATGGTTTTAGCCAATCGATCTTCCACATCGCAGCTCTATCAATCGAAATGGGCTTATTGCGTCTCCTGGTGCCGAGAACGTGTCTCCGATCCCGACTCTGCCTCTCTTTCCTTAGTAGCTGACTTCCTCCTTCACCTACATCGAGATAAGAAGTTTCAAATCAGCACCATTGAGGGATACCGGTCTGCTTTGGGTAGAGTTTTACGTCTTTCGACTGGCATCGACATTAGTCTGAATGACAACATCTCTGCTCTCCTACGTGCCGTACTCGACAACTGTTACCGAAGTGGGATATTGATGTCGTTCTTAGTGCCCTACTTCGTCCGCCTTTCGAACCTCTACAGTCAGCCTCTATTAAAGCTGTTTTCCTACAAGACTGCTTTCCTAGCGGCCTTCGCTTTGGCGTCTAGAGTTTCCGAGCTTCACGCCCTGGAGAGGAAGTCGTTGATCTGGACGGCGGATTGGTCTCTCATTTGTTTTCGTCCCGTTCCTGAGTTCATCACCAAGAATGAGGCTGTGCGCCAAGGCCCTTGTGCTCAACGTTTGTACTCTATCCCTGCATTAACAGACTTTGTTTGTGGCCTTGATGACGACATCATGTTATGCCCTGTACGAGCCATACATCACTACCTCACTCGTACCGACCCTGGTTGGGGATCTCCTCGACTGTTATTCCTGTCTCTTCAGCCAACTGCGGTTCTTGACATCACCAAGAATACTGTGGCTTCTTGGTTGAAGTAGACCATGAAGTGGACATATCAACTCGCCCTTGACGCTCCCCCACTTCTGGCCTCTGCTTCTTCCCATGAACACCGATCGTCGCAGCAAGCCAGTCAGTCAGCCAACTGACAAGACCCGACTCATCGGTGAGTATTGTTTAGGCATGGCCTTTCTTACTTATTACTGGTTTTACTCTATTAACACCCACTGCGTCTCCACGACTTGGGTTTCCCTCTATTGAGTAACTGTGCACCACATTTACAATCAGTTTTTGATTTTACTCCACGAGTACCCTCAGCGTCTTCGACCCGGGTTCTCTCTGGGTGAGTATTTAGTGTGCTGTAAGCCAAACAGTCAGCCAACTTACAGCATCATCACAGCAAATCACATGTCCACCACAGTACATGATCACCTCAACAGGTCAGCCAGGTGCCAACTCACAAGACATGTTACAAGACCTGACACAATGGTGAGTATTGTTGTCAGGTATATTTGTGTCAGTTTCAGGTTTAAAGTACAGAGAGTTGGTGTATGATGGCAATTAAGACCAACTTACAAGATCATCACAAGAAAGTCAGCTGCTGTCAACTCACAAGACATCTTACAAGACCTGACACATCTGTGAGTATTATTTCAGGTTTACTGGTGTCAGCAGCAAGGGACTAAAGTACAGAGAGTTGGCGTAAGACGGCTTGTGGACTTAGTGGTATAAGATGGGCACCTTGTATACGATGTTGCTGGGATGTACATGACCGCTTCTATCCGTTATACATTGCTTACAACTCGAATACTCACAGCGCCGGCCCGAGTTCCTTCGTTGGGGTAATATTGTGCACCACATCCACGATCACGGTTTGCGTGGACGAGTAATTAGTGGCCACATTCACAATCTTTTATTGATTACTCCATGACTACCCACAGCGTCTCCGACCCGGGTCCCTCTGTCGAGTAATTAGTGTGTCACGTCCGTGATCATCTCAGCGGTTACTCTGCCTGCTACCGGAACTACAACAAGGCCGAGGTCCCTGCCTCCATCTGTTGGTAGTGAGGCTAAACTATAGCAGGTGTCGATTTGAGCAATAAATATTAAACATTTATCAACAATGTTACTATTTATTATCAAATCAAACCTGCTATTGTTTTGATTACCCTCCCATCCTACCTCTCACTCTACGGCCTTGCACAAACACACACTACAGGCTGCAGGAGTAAGAAATATGAGGGTTTCATGAGAGCGCAGGTCAGAGCAACCTGACTGAGATAACTTTTAATTTTCTGCAAATGGAATCTCCAATGAAAGATTAGGGCTAAACAATAGCAGGTTTGATTTGATAATAAATAGTAACATTGTTTATAAATGTTTAATATCTCAGCAACGGCCTTCGTTGGTGGGATTATTCAAATTATAACGTAGTTGTACGTTTTACCGCTACACAGAAAAAAAATCCTTAAAAATTTAGGGAATATTACCCGACTATTACACCAGCTGAATATTCTTTACCATTTCCTTAACATGCTACGGAATATTCCTTATTGAATTTTAAGGAATATTCCGCTGGTGTAATAGTCGGGGAATATTCCTTGAATTGTAAGGATTTTTTTTCGTGTATATCCCAGTGAGTATTAGCAAAAATTGAGCACATTCAGAACATGTCTGTTTACCTTAGTTATACTGTCGCTGTTGTTGTAAAATAGATAAAACGGTGATGTGTGACAACATAACCTCGAAATATTCAGACCCATCATGAATGCAAAAAATGTTTTAATCTGAAAGGTAATCTGAGAATCGAAAGTCAGATCTCGGATTCGCTCCATAATATGATCATTGAGCTCGTTTTTCTTTTTAAGCATGGGCTCCTGGTATTCTAACGAATTTTGTCATGACGAGATCGACGAAGCCTATAGGGCTAGCTATACCTGTTACCGTTTCAAAAGTTGTATTTCGATTTTCCGCTAAATAGCAGAACAGAACCACTAGAAAAGGCAGTTATTTGTGCTGAAATCTTACCCCACTTCCATGCATTTCTTGTTTCTTAGTAAGAATTCAAAATAACACAGCTCTCTCTCCTGCTAGTCACGCGCATGCTCACACCCATACTTCTTTCTTGCTTTACTGCTAGTAGATCAAGGAGGCCATTTTGTTCATTTCCGTGAAAATCGATCACTACGAAATCACTACAGTTGGATTACCTCAAGACGTCTGATATTCTGCAAGAAATCCTTTGGGAAGTATTCTTAACGATTATCAAGCATTATCGCCGCAAATATGTCTCAAATGTCATATTTTTCATGAGGTGATGACAAGCCTGTATATGACCTACATTCCAACTGCCCGTCATGTTGCCAAGGTGTAATATGTACCTGGGACACTGCCTGCGATGAGCGTATTGTATGGGCGCCTGGCCTGTTTCAAGTCTATCTTGCCGGGACACTGACCTGTTCTGATAATGCTAATGCGTCTCCTAATGTCGCCGCTGAGACGTGTGTAGCTCCGTCTCCCCGATCTAGCGTGATCGCGGATACTAGGGAGTTTGTTGATGCGTCAGCCTGGGGGCATACGTTAGTCAATTTATTGAACTTAAACGCCCCCTCCCGCTCAAGTTTCCTCCTTTTCCGACTGGGCGAAGGGTCAATCAGGTAAGAAAATGCCCCAGATCGTTCAAGTGGAAGGGACTCTTAAAGATATGGAAACCGGCACAACTACGGCAGTCGACGTCGAGATTCCAATTGAGCGGACGTCTGGATACGACGACGAAGGGAAATCGGCAACGGGTCCAGACTCGGTATCGGAGAGCCAGTCATTGCTTATGATTATGAAAACCTAGGCAAATCTACGGAGGCGCCTAATACTAAATTTTCGTTTGGACCCGGGATTGCGACATTGCCTTCCTCAACCCCATTGAGGCCTGGACTTTCCAGTCGTTCACTAACAAATATTAACTCAGTAACGACCGGTTTGTCTAACTTTCTCCAATCTACTTCCGGTTTCTCTGGTGGGCCTTCTCGTCCCCCTGCCGAGACGTTGCTGACTACGAGCCTTACGAACCACCAGAGATTGAGGTTCCCACAACAATGCTAGACGGGTATGTATTCAGGTACCTATAATATGCCAAGTTATTTGCCTGCCTATGAGACGCAGTATCAAGACCTATCAAGTAGGTCAAATTTCGAGGCATCCGGTTGGGAGAATTAATTGGCCCTTGCGTGGCTTAATTCAATTATCGACTTCCGGGGGTGGTCGTGGTACGGAACCGTCTATGCTTCGGATGATGCACTCTGTATTCGAGTTTCCGGTTTACGGCCACGAATGCCAGTTCACCGACCTTTACAGTGGCCGTCGTGCTCACGGCCATGCATGAGGTCCTCGAGTCCAACTTCCGGTTCACTCTCAAGTTACAGATCCTACCCTGACTGCCATTCTTGCGGGAATGGAACAGCAGTGGAAGAAGGAAGTCCCAGAGGATATGGAAGTGGATACAGACCAGTACGGTAGCTCTGAATACTATGCACCTACCAATACTCATCCGGATACTCGCAAATATTATGATTTAATTGCGGGTATCTACGGTTTAATCCCGAGCATGCAGCTTCCGGTCCCACATGCGTAGGATATTGAAACTGAGTCGGGGGAGTCGCCACGGGTTACGAGATCGGTAACGACACTTCCGGCCTCGAATGCTATTCATTCTATTTGCGATTTGTTTCATAGAACGCCAGCAGAACCCACTACGCAGGAGGAGCGGGCAGTCAGGCTTCGAGGTAGAGCTCATTTCCGCCCTGCACGATCTTCTGGTCCGTTCCCAGAGCAGAAGCCGAATATACGGTCATATGGCATACACGACTCACCATTCAGATTCCGGTCTGCTTAGGTTAATGGGGATTTCTCGTATTTGTGTCCTCCAAATATGAAAATGCCTAACAACCCGGATGTTCCATTCACGAACAAGCAGGCCTCGACACTTGAGGAAACTGCCCGTCAAGGAGTGGCGATTACAAATCATTTGAACTGGTTTCTTAAAGTCATTATGGATGGTTTGTTCTCGTTGGCGGGTGCAGAAAGTCAAGAACAGTTACAGGAGGAATTAACCTCGTTCTCGATTACCAGAAGATAGCTTCCCGTGCTGTTGTAGACTTGTTAGTGCACAATGCCTTCATGTCTTCTATGCTTGTGTATTTACGGAGAAAGGCATACATTCATCTAATGCACGTGTACACGACGGAAGCTGTAAAGAGAATCCTGTTAGAGACGTCAACAGCTGCTTCTTTGCTGTTTGATGATGCTGTGTCCGAAGTCCATCCTGAAATGTCTCGTATTGAGCATGACAGGTCAGTGGCTTAAGGTGCTTCTGCCAAGAGACCGGCGGCCTCCAGGTCGGCTCCAAAGGCGAAGAAGTCTACAAAACCCGCCTTCCGGTTCCAAGGCTAGTAAGGGTTCTTCTGGCCAATAGCAAGGTCAATCTCCCGCTTCTTTTGATCCCAAGTTTTCTAGCTGGGGGAATAAGAAGGGGGGAGCAAGGGGAGAGGTAACCAGTCAAAGAAGGATACCTGATATTTCGGGACATAACGCTTTTCAGTCTCGCCACAACAAGACCTTCCGGTAGGGGGAAAGCTTCGGTTGTTTTGGCTGAACTGGACAATTATCGGGGCGGAACCGTAGGTCATTCGAACTCTCAGATACGGCTATCGCCTATCGTGTGACACGACTCCCCCTTGACTGCAACTCCACTTCCGTCTCGTATTCCTTTACGAGCGGTTCATCTATCAGCAATACAATCCTCTGTGGACAAGCTGATAAAGAAGGCGTCTGTTATAGAATTTCCGGTTTGGAACAAAACACCCAGGTTCTATTCGCGGGTCTTTTTGATCCCCAAGAAAGACACGTCCGAGATGCACATGGTTATCAACCTCAAGCGCCTCAACAAGGACTATCTCACTCTACCGCCACACTTCCGCATGGGGTCCTTCCGGTCTATCCGGTCGGTATTCAAGCGAGGGGAATGGTTGACTTCTCTGGATTTAAGGGATGCATACCTTCATATCCCGATACATCCAGAGGACAGGGAGTACTTCATGGTCGGCAAATGACGCTTCCAACTTCTAGCACTGCCGTTCGGCCTTTCTACTTCCCCTTGGGTGTTTACTCGAGTGTTTACACCAGTGGCACTATTCCGGCACAGTCTAGGTATAAAGTACCGCTTTTATATCGACGACTCACTGCTAAGGAATGCCCGCAAATAGCAGTTAATCCAGAATACGCAGTTCGTCTTAAGGATACTGATATCTCTAGGATACATCCCACACGAAGAGAAGTCAGAACTGACTCCGTCGCAAATGCGCAATTTTCTGGGGGTGGATTATGATACGCTTCTAGGTCTCGCCAAACCCCCGGAAGATCGTTGGCAAAATATAAAGTACCACTTTTATATGTGGTTCCCCAAGTTATCTCAAGCCTGGGCTTTACGCTTTGCTGCGATAGTCGGCCTCTTGACGTTAACACTGCACGTAACCCCAAGTGGGCGACTGCAGCTTCGTCCCTTGATGATATATCTCAACCATCATTGGATCGAAAGGAAGTTGAACTCATGGACAATCGAGGAACGCTCGTACCATATAAACGTGGTGGAGTTTATAGTCCAGTCAAATTGAGGTTTGACCCACCACAAATTGCAACAGAATTGTTTTTGCTGCAGTGCATTTCAGAAAGGTCTCTAGAATAACATACTAAAAGTCTACAAACAGATGTGCATGGGAAATATATTAAATTTCAAGTAGAAATTTGACGTATTTTTCTCGAAATTTCAGTGTTTACCTGTCTCTTGCTCCTATAAGAAAACCTTGTACTTGGTACTAAGCGTGAAAGAAATGGGTCATTACTTACACTCATTCCATTCGTTATCATATCAAGGTTATACTCAGCCTAAAATAATACCCTTGCACGAAAATATTTATGGAGAAATTCAAAATGGCGGATGTATGGGGTCATTCTATATCTGAACTTTTTACCATTTTCATGACAGTCCAGGCAATCTATCTGTGTTTTTTTAGCTGGACCCAAAACAAATCGCAACAGAATTTTTTTCACTGGTATGCATTTCTAACAAGTTCCCAGAACAACATACTAACAGTCTACCAAAATCTATTTGGTGAGATACGACTTTTTTGAAAACAAAGATACGCCATTTTATAATACATAATAGGCCATTATGCCTCATATAAGCAAGGTAGAATATTGTTTTTTCCGTGAATAAGGACAGTTTATCATCCAGAAATCCAATTAATACATGACCCAGGGTACAGTATGCCATGGTGGTGAAAACATGAGTCTTCCCGGTGGATTTGCTCATAAGCGTAGATAGCAAACTGATAGTTCAGCATCAGGCTATATGAATTATACATGGTAATATTCAGTCAGTTAACATTTTTGCCATTAGCATAATCATCTGAAAGAGGAATTCTCTCCCAAAATAAATGAAATGACAAGCTGTGATATATTTTTCTTCAACCGATAATATCTATCGCAAGTGTGTGTCAGATATGTTTTGACGAAAGAAGAATAATTATGCAGATCCTATCATCTAATTATCAAACAAATAATAATCTAGATTATAGGCAAACTTGATGTTCTACCATGCCATTTACCATGTTTCATTTTACATTTTCAACAATATAGGTCATGCTCCTACAGATGCATCTTCTTCAGCTGCAATCTTTCTTGCAGTTGCACCTGATAACCTCAAAGAGTGCCAGTGGAACTGGTGGCAGTTCAGTTTTCACAGAGAGAAGCCGTCCACCCTCATTCCTTTAACTGCAATGGATGGTCTTCCCCTTTCCACACTAAACACGCGAACCTTGATACTTAGCTGATGCTGATGTTGGTCGAAGGTTTGGTATCTGCACATATATGGTTCGTTTTTGTCACAGAAACGCTTGTATCTCATGAAGCCAGTTGCTTCGTCAGGTTTACCATTGTATAAACACACAAGCACCTACAATAGATAACCTCCATCGGGACTCTCAATGGCTTGATTGAACACTTCAGCTTGTTGGCTAAATAGCTCGTTGAGCGTTGTTTTCTTTACAGCCGCGCATTTGCCAATGACATATGGTCAGTATACTGTGCCACAGCCCTGAATGGCTTGCACAAACAGCATATTTGTGCAGACTTGCATTCCCAGCACAGCCTTTGTCTTCTTGACATTCCAAACTATCCGTTTCTTTGCATTCTCTCTTGGTTGAAAGTAGATGTCATTGTCATCCTTGTCTGCATGGAAACAGAGCAAAACTAACAGGTCAATATCATCACCAACCAAAGTTTTGATGCTTTCAGTCGATAAACGGCAGCTTTTACAATAAAAACACCTGCATATTAAACATCCCGCCCTTTCCAACTGGTCACTCATAAGCGTAATGAACTGCTACTTGTTGACGTTGTTTGCTAGGAATTCGTCTTTCTTTGACTGAATGACCATGTCACTAGCGGGGCCAGAGAGTTTGGAATGTCAAGAAGACAAAGGCTGTGCTGGGAATGCAAGTCTGCACAAATATGTTGCTTGTGCATGCCATTCTGGGCTGTGACACAGTATTCTGACCATATGGCATTGATAAAGGTGCTGCCTTGAAGAAGACAACTGTTACTGAGCTATTTCGCCAACAAGCTGAAGTGTTCATCCAGGTCATGGGAGTCCCGACGAAGGTCATTTATTGCAGCAGCATAGAAAACGCTTATATGTTTATACAATAGTAATCCAAACGAAGTAATTGACTTGAGAGGAAGACCATACATTGCAGCCACACAAATGAGAGTGGACAATCCAATCGGCGTCTCCCTGCGAAAACTGATCTGCCACCAGCTTCAGGGGTTACTTGAGGTTATCAGGTGGAACTGCAATAAGGATTGCAGCTGAAGCATATGCGCCTGTAAGGATCATGGCCTGGATTGTTCAAGTGTGTGTGGAGAATGCTAACGACTGAGCTGTGCAAACTCATCAAACCCAGACCTTTTAAAAATGACATTTGCGAAGACTGGTATTGGGATTGATAGTGCTGTGAAATATTCCTCAACTTATGGCAGTGTTCATGAGGAATAATAATAAAAGACATCAACTATATGTATGAGAAGTCACTTCCCCTAATAATATGTTACCATGAACCAGAATGTAAAATGAAACTTGACAAGTTATGCGGTCAACTTTGCCTATAATTCAAAGTATTATTTGTTTGATAATTAAATGATATATTAGGATCTGCATAATTATTCTTCTTTCATCAACAACATTTGTCTTGCAAACAATTGTGATGTTTGGCAGATTGTCGTTATATATCTGAACTATTGCTAAACGCGACGTTGGATCTAATTTCACTCTCTCTCTCTCCTGATTGGCAAGGCTGCATTTTTTTCAACAAAGTACAAACACTATTGAATGTCGGACCTGACACTTGCTACGTGCTTGTGATTATAGAGTTATATCTTTATAAGTTGATAGAACTATTGTCTGTGATTGTCATAGGTTGAAAGAAAATATATCACATCTTGTCAGTTCCCTTTCGGATAACAATGCTAATGGAAATAATGCCAACTGGCAGGATATTACCATGTATGATTATATACCCTGATGCTGAACTATCTTTTTGCTATCTACTTTTATGAGCAAATCCATTGGGAATGCAAATGTTTTCACCACCATAGAATAATGTATCCTAGATCATCATGTATTGATTGGATTTCTGGATGATAAACTGTCCTTATTCAGAGAAAAACCAATATTTTCTACCTTCTTATATGAAGCATGATGGTGTATCTTTGTTTTAGAAAAAGTCGTATCTCCACCAAATAGATTTTGGTAGACTTTTAGTATGTTGTTCTGGGAACCTATTAGAAATGCATACCAGTGAAAAAAAATTCTGTCGCAGTTTGTTTTGGGTCCAGCTAAAAAAACACAGATAGATTGCCTGGACTCTCATGAAAATGGTAAAAAGTTCAGATTTAGAATGACCCCATACATCCGCCATTTTGAATTTCTCCATAAATATTTTCGTGCAAGGGTATTATTTTAGGCTGAGTATAACCTTGATATGATAATGAATGGAATGAGTGTAAGTAATGACCCATTTCTTTCAGGCTTAGCACCAAGTACAAGGTTTTCTTATAGGAGCAAGAGACCGGAAAACACTGAAATTTCGCGAAAAATATATCAAATTTCAACTTGAAATTTAAGATATTT